>CM060952.1:82227629-82260129 GCA_030765055.1 Mantis religiosa | reverse complement strand
TGGTTCAAGAAATATCCTATTTTAAAACTTTTACACACCGGCAATTATGTGTTCCATTCAACCTGCTTAGTCGCTAAATATGATGTTGCTATGATTTGTTTACACGTGTTTGCGGTTCATTTGTGAAGTGTAGCATTTTAGTCAGTGATAGTTCAGGCAGTAGGTTGTGAATGAAGATGGGATTTACCAATGCAGAAAAAGCCGACATGCTCATGGTGTACTGAGAGTGTAGGAAGAATGCAGTTCGTTCTTGTGTGGCTTGTGTAGTGCAGTGTTTAACTCCTGCTTTTTCTACGTACGACATTGCAGGCGGTGACACTGATAATACATGAGACGGAGATGGAGCAACGGTGGAATGAGATGGCGGGGGAAACCGGGGATCCGGGAGAAAACCCACCCCAGCACAGTGTCATCGACCACAAATCTCACTTTGCCGTCCACTGGGAGAGAGCCAAGCGTTCTAACCACTCAACCACGGCTCGGTCCTTGTATGGCCCATGTACGGAAGGATATCCCAATAGACGGCAACCATCTCATCCATTATTCATCCTCTTCAACCAGTTACATGAAAGTGATAAACAACAAGAAGACGTAACAGAAACAAAGTGACTGTAGGGGAATTAATGTCTTGGCTGCTGTTGCAGTAAATCCGCAAATTAGTTCCCGCACAATCGCAGGTGGAAGCGAAATGAGTCAAGCAAGTGTACTTGGCATTCTGCATCCACATAGGTTCCATCCCCATCACATCTCCCTCAGTCAAGAGTTACATGGAAACTATTTTGAGAATCGTGTTAACTTTTGTACATGAGCATTAAAATATGATACTCCAGATTCATCATGTACTTTGTTTAATGATGAAGCAACATTTACTTATCATCGCCAGGTAAACCGCAGAAATATGCACTATTGGTCTTCTAACAATCCCAGTTGACTTCGTCAAGTGGAACGTCAGCGTCCATGGAGTTAAACGTTTGGTGTGGGATAGTGAACTATCAGCTCATAGGCCATGTTTTCAGAGAAAGAACACTGAACTCGCACAAGTATATCTCAGCATCCTAACAAATCATCTTCCACAGATGCTAGAAGACGTTCTTCTGCAGACTAAGGGGAACCTGTGGTTCCAACAAGATGGTCGTCCAGCCTATAGTTGATACCGAAATTAAGGGGCGCAATGAGTGAAGAATAGTAATGGATTTCAGAGGAATGTTGGATCTTTGTTACAACACGTGTAGGGCAGGTGGTTGAGTCGTGTAACAAAAGACACGGGAGAAACTTAATTCTCTGTGGGTAGCACTTGACTCCGTTTGAATAGGTATTCTTCGGACCCTTAATAATGGCATGACAGAGACTAATAATCACAATGGACAAAATAGTCACAAAGGAGTTTTAGGGTGAATAAAGGGCTTCAAGAAGTGAAAGTGAAACTCACACAAACACAAACACACACACACACAGACAGAGACACACAACTATGTCCATTGAGGACACACAGTCCTCGGCTGGCAGCCAATTAAGGCGGTCCTCTGGTTTTTTTCTTGGTCGAGAGCAGAGCAGATGCGATGAGAAAAGGTACCTGTCGGTTCATACGTAACGACTTAAGTGTTATGGCGTACTAAGCAGTCTACATACGGTAACTCTGAACAGTGAAGTATTGCTAACCTTGGTCGGCAACTTCGAGTTTGATGTGATGATAAAAAGAAGCAGTCATTAAATCAGTTTGAAACGGGCATTCCAGTGTCATTAGAACCATCCTTACTCATACACAGCCACGCATACCCTGAGAGTAACCTCTCTTTGCTCATAACCTGCGCTACCCATCATATTTATATGAAACTGTCGCGCCAACGTGGAACTCTTTGCTCACCATCCTTTTATTCGCTTCAAACTGGCTCCTATCCGATACGAGTAGGAGGTTTGACACAAGAAGGAGATTTAACCCGAGAGGGAGGTTCAACACTAAAAGGAGGTTCACCCCGAGAAGGAGGTTCAACCCGAGAAGGAGGTTCAACCCGAGGAGGAGGTTCAACCTGAGAAGGAGGTTCAACCCGAAGAGGTTCGACACGAGGACGTTCGACCCAACAAGGAGTTCGACAACAGTTCGACTGGAAAGAGGAAAGGAGGCCGGCATCATCAGTGACATCATTAGGAGACAGTAAAAAATCAAAGGTACAGAGTGTTATATTATCTATTAGACTATTGTGAATGTATTTGAGGAGTGAAAAACAAAATGTTAAGTAAAACTCTGTAGAAAACATGGAAGTTCAGGAGGTTTATAGTGATAACAGTAGGCAGGAAGTAGTCGAAGTAGCAGAGTGTGGTAGAACAGTAGAAATGGAAAGAAATATGTTAGGGGACCTCAGAGAAATGATTGAAAGTTTAAGTAAAAAGATAGATAATAGCAATGAAATTTTAAGGGGGGGGGGGAAGAAGAAAAGTTAGAAAATAGTGTTCAGAAGTTAGAGGTAGGACAAATAGAACCAGCAAAGAAGTTAGAGAATCAACAACAGGCGTTAGAAATTTTCGAGAAAGTTAGTCTAGAAGTAGAGAACGTAAGAGAAGAAGCTGGTCAGGTAATCGACAATGTAGGGAAAGATGTTAGTGAGGGGACAGAAAATGCTGAAAATGAAGTTTTCAGTCTAGTTAGTGAAAGGTCAGATAATGAAAACAGAAACCTGAGGGAGGAAATAGCACAGAAATTAGACAAACAAAGAGAAATGGCTAGAAAAGAATTAGAAGAAGCTAGGAGTAGTTTAGAAGTATCAGAATGGAAAAATAGAATACAGACGAGGAATTTGGAGGAAACCACAATTGAAATGAATGAGGTAGCAATAGAGATCATGGCGACAAAGAAAACATCGAAAGGCATTCAAAATCGAGGGAGAAACGAAAGAGAAATATTAAACTATTTCGGGCAAGGGGCACAGATCCATCAGAATATGTGAAGAAAGAGAGGAATAGATATCGATGTCCAATACCTAAGCTAAATATGCAAAAATCATGGAGATGTAGAATAAATAAGTTTTTAGCACATGGAAAAGTCTGCCAAATTCCTTTGTATTTTCTAAGTACGTTGAGGGATGATGAATTGTCTTGTAAATGGTGGGAAGTGAAGCTAAAGTATCTAAAATTACCATAACAAATTGTAAAATGAGAAGAAACACAAAATTGTAAAATGTATAGGTTAAGTATAAACAGTATAGTGTAAAATGTATAGGTTAAGTATAAATAGTGTAGTGAAAGTACAGTGAAATTTAAAAACTAAACAAGTGACGAAAGAGATAAAACTAATAAAAAAATCAGAACACTGGAAGACTTTTGAAAATAATATTTATATAGAATCCTCGAGAAGTATTCGAAATGTTGTATGAAAAAAAGAAAACTAGGCAGATAAAACAAAATCAAAATAAGAACATTGAGAGACTTTTGGAATGTTTATATAGAACCGGAAGAAGAATTCAGACATGTATTAAAAAAAAGTTTTATGGATGTACAATGGTTTAAACATGGAAGTGTATATTTATGAATTGTTTTAAGTGTAGGAATAATATGAATTAATTTTAAGTAGATCAGATGGAGAGAGAGAGAGAGAGAGAGAGAGAGAGAGAGAGAGAGAGAGAGAGAGAGAGAGAGAGAGAGAGAGAGAAATGATGATGATGATGATGATGATGATGATGATGGTGATGATGATGTAGATTAAAGTGTTTTCCATTGAGTGGTATTTAAAAGTTGGAAATTGCAGATCAGAGTGTTGCTAAATGTTAAATAAGTTATTGTTATGTAACCATGGAAATAATTTTTATGAAATGTGTATCTATGTATCATGCAAAATTAATGTTGGGAAAGGAAATTGTAAAAACCACCGGAAGTTACTGACAAATGGTCTAAGGGATAATAAGATAATATATGGGGGAATTTGATACCGAAATTAAGGGGTGCAATGAGTGAAGAATAGTAATGGATTTCAAAGGAATTTTGGATCTTTGTTACAACACGTGCAGGGGCAGGTGGTTGAGTCGTGTAACAAAAGACGCGGGAGAAACAGAATTCTCTGTGGGTAGCACTTGACTCCGTTTGAATAGATATTCCTCGGACCCTTAATAATGGCATGACCGAGACTAATAATCACAATGGACAAAATAGCCACAAAGGAGTATTAGGGTAAATAAAGGGCTTCAAGAAGTGAAAGTGACACACACGCGCGCGCAGCAGTGCCCATTGAGCACACACAGTCCGTGGCTGGCAGCCGATTAAGGCGGTCCTCTGGTTCTTTTCTTGGTCCAGGGCAGAGCAGAATCGATGAGAAAAGATACCTGTCGGTTCATACGTAACGACTTAAGTGTTATCGTGTACTAGCAGTCTACATACAGTGACTCTGAACAGTGAAATATTGATAACCTTGGTCGGCAACTTCGAGTTTGATCTGATGATAAAAAGAAGCAGTCATTAAATCAGTTTGAAACGGGCATTCCAGTGTCATTAGAACCATCCTTATACATATCCACGCATACCCTGAGAGTAGCCTCTCATTTCTCTACCTTGCGCTACCATCCATTTGTTTGCATCACAGTGCAAGAATTACTAGAGCTGGTCTTCACGGATTGTTTCCAAATCGATAGATTGGACGAAGAAGGCATGTACTTTGGCCGGCTCGTTCACCAGATTTGACTCCGTTAGACTTTTCTTTTTTCTATAGGGAAAACTGAAGAACACTGTCTACAGATCATACCAACTACACCAGATGATATGAAACTGCTGCCTGCTCTGAAATTTCCGCTGAAATGTTAGAGACTGGAAGCTTGTATTGAAGCTGCAGGTGGTCATTTTGAACAGAAAATTTGTAGGTCAAATCTCTCTTTACTTGTCAGGAGCCACAGAGGCAGTCCACTCCCTTTTGTTTTTCTTTAGTTTGCGCTACCACAGGTAGTACAAGTGTCGGTGTGTAAACGTTTCAAAATACGAGTAAGATATCTCATGAACTACTCGTACTAGAATCCTGCGGAACACACCATGAACATTCTAATTTATCGTACTTTGGTTTTTTGATGTACTTAGGCATTGTTTCATTCAAAAATTGTATGTTTGCTCTAAAAATACACCTTCTAAATGTTATTAAAAATCTATTTATAAGCTAAAACTACGAGCCCCCAACTACCAAACAATGCTGTGAAAACCGCATATAAATACCACTTTCCATTTCGGAAATACTGGTGGTGCAAGTCTTAGGTGATTCAGCCTGTATATCTATCATATGGTAAAACAGAGCCACATAATGACACAGCTCACCCTAGCTTATCGCATGGAAGGTGGTTGACCGAGTGACCGAGTGACCGATTGAAGAGACAAATGGACTTAGAGCGTTGTCACCCAACATAAATGCTAGAACAGCCATTGAGAGATAACAGAATATTTTCCTGGAAGTTTCTGCCCTTTGCCTGCCAGAACATTACAGGAGCTACCACACTTGTACTGTTTGCATCTTTTTCTTGAGCTCTCCAATAATGTTTTTTTTTTTCTTTTCCTTTTTCATTTATATCCCGCCTTTATCTGCAATGGTCATATCGGCGGCCGTTCTCCTTTGGAACATATCGAAGGGGTTTACTCGCATAGGTTGGGTTTTAATCATTAGATCGCGCACTCTCATTCATACTTCCAGACTCTGGAGAAGATGAGGAATTATCTTGGTCGGAGAAAAATCCCGGAATCGAACACGGGAACCTTAGCACGGCAGGCAGGTGCTCTACCGACTGAGCTACGGGGCCAGCCCCAATAATGTTGTTGCCACAGATAGAAGGGATTTTAATTTATCTTAGGTATTTCTACCTTAAATTACATAATAGTATGCCGTAAGCTAGACTTTCGCATTCCCCCCCCCCCCATAGTATCTAATAGTTGAATTAAAAGCCCATTATATTCCACAAATTTTTAAGTACTGTTTTATACCGTCTTGATTTGGGCGGTTCATAGTACTAAGAGCACATAACTCAAGAAATATTGAGTTACTATTAGATTTTAATGACAAAAATAACAAGAGTAAGTTCATATTAACTCACTTTAAGATATCGCTTGAATTGTAAGCCCAAAGTTAACTTACCATATTTTTTCTGTTTCTACAAATACACAAAGCAAGTATGTCAGTTTAATGCTCTTTAGGTCTCTGTTGCAAGCACCAACTTCCAATGCTTGTAACTTCTCCGACGCACACGGAAGGTTTCTCTCTTACACTGTTCTTGCCGACTCTGATGCAACAACTTCGTTATTTACTGGTCAATTCAAGACTAACAACTGCACACACTGCCTGCGGACTCATCACTACGGAGCTGGAATGTACTGTACTGCTTACAGAACATCTAACGACTTCTCTGCTATCAGGACCACTTTGAACTGAACTGGATTACTAGGTTTCACGTCGCATTTTATATCTCTGGAGGTTCTGAAAGTAGAATACTCTCAAGTTCCGAAATTCGAACGTTCTAGAACACATCCTGCACAGGAACAATCCGGCTGCCGCTTCCGCCTTTGTGACCTCAGTTGGTGGCTGTCCTTGAATGTTGCGGTGCTTGCTTCTCTCACCAGCAAACAACAATGATGGCGCAACGCGTTGACCCACACTTAATTTTTCTATGGCAAAAACCGGCCGTCGCCTTAACAATATACAAGCGAGTAAGTGCGTTGAGCGGAGCAACATAAGCTGCTTTCTACAAGTAAGGCCCCTACGTAGGATGAATGCTGCTACTACAAGAGATAAGAGAGGTAGTGTGTTCGACACCCGTGTAACTAAAGCGGAAGGAAGGAAAGATTGCTTTGCGCTTTCATTACGAAGCTAGGTTGCATGGAAATGTAAAGTGGCAGTGAAAAATGAACTAGATCACATAACTGAAGTGACAGTGAAAATGGAACTACACACTGATGAGCTAATAAAGAAAACTGAACAAAATCACACTGACAAAGTTATAGTGAAAACTGAACTATATCACACAATTGAAGTAACAGTGAAAACTGAACTACATTCATTCAAGCAGCTGGCGGCTGACTGAGGGTCAGCACAATGTGTGTCATTCGTGTACCTGTCCTACACGGACTTAACCACTTAATGACAGGAAATGTGGGGTTTTGCAGGTTGATGGTTTAAGATAATGTAGATGAAAAGAAGGGAGGTAGCCGTAGCTCCTCATGGTAGCTACCTCGGGTGCAACGCTATGTTAGCACCGCTGGTGTGATAATTTTTAGGAAGAGTTTAATTTAGAAAGTCTATTAAATTCAAACAGTAATAATTTAAGGTTGAAATAAGAAATCTATTGTTACCGGGTGTGCCCGCATGCCATGCGGGGAAGCCGGTATAGCTTGTAGCGTCTTTCGGTTGTTCTATAGTTCCCTAGAGACCTAACCAGGGCGCTCTGATGTTGAGGCAAACTCGCGTAGAATTTTGTGGCCCGGCGCCTAATGACATCTTCCACATAGTGGAGAGATGAGGCTTCATGAAGGTATCTCACGGGAAACCTCCAGCAAACAGAATAGATGGCCCTAAGACATCTATTTTGTACACGCTGAATTTGTCGCAGATTGGATCCTGCGGCCATGCCCCAGATCTCACAAGCATAAAGCATGATTGGAAGAATTAAAGCCTGAAAAAGGCGCAACTTAAGGGGTGTCGGCATTCCTGAGCGCATCATGGGGTATAACGAAGCCGAAGCTCCGCATGCCCGATGAGCTACCTCCTGGATGTGACCCCGAAAAGTTAGGCCCTTGTCCAGCTTTACACCTAAGTATTTTAGAGAATTTGTCCACTCTATCCTTCTGCCAGAATAGTTAAAGGCGGGGAGGTTGGCGGGAAAGTGACGCTTAGTGAAGAGTATGGCTTGGCTTTTCTCTGGGTTGATAGACAATCGCCAAAGCCTACACCAATCATGAATGAGGCTTAGGTGTCGCTGTATTGGGTTGAAGGCTCTGCGTGCGTTTCTATTTGTGTTGTACAGTAGCACGTCGTCCGCATATTGGGCTATGTTGACGTGTAGCTCCGTGGGGAGATCCGCCACATACACGCTAAAGAGTGTAGGGGATAAGACAGAGCCTTCTGGGACGCCTCCTCTGATGGGTCGTCTGGTAGATAGCTTTCCCGCCACAGTAATTGTGAAATGTCTGTGTTTGAGGAATGAGTGTAAAATGTGTATCATGTGTGCAGGAAGCCCCAGGTGAACTACATCACGCGTTGGAATTGCAATATCTTTTGCTCTGTCAGCTTCATGTTCTTCTTAACATGAATAAACTACTTCCCGTGTCATAATTCGAAAGAACACATGCGTATTTTACATACAATTATGTTAAATACATGTACTCATAAGTCAAAAACAAATAAACAGTGTTCACTATCGTTCTATGTTAACATTGTTGCCAATAGATCTGTTCTGTCTGTCGTAGCTGTAAACTCTGCAGAGTGAAAAGATTACAAAATTTACCAATTATATATACATACTTAGAATACATGATGCAATGGACCTTTATATACTGATTACAGAAAAGAAAACACAGTACAAAAGTAGTTTAAGTGCTTCAGCCCCCTTTTACTTTTTATTTAAACAAAGCTACAAAAGCAAAACTGCACAGTTGATTTGTAAAACATTGAAACATTTTCAGTCCTCTCTAGGGTATTTAGAGACATTTTTGAGCCATCAGTCTTTGCTTTCCCTGCAGAAGGAACGTAAGAATGAGGAAGTCAGCTCCATCGGAGAAACCCCTGTGATGAGTAGTTCAACGCGCCTTATCGAACATTTAATGCTCAATAAAGGTCTTAAATATCACTTTAAAAAACCTAGTTCGGTTCCTGAGAAGCAGAACAGCTCATATGTAATCCTGATCCTGCAGCCCTAGCGTGTTTCATGTTTAGCCACTGCTTATGGAATTTAACAGTAAAAATATCAGCTATTTTGTGATTTCCAACGTCTCCGAATGTATGAAAATAATGAACATTTAAGCAGGAGAAAAATTTTTAAATAACGTTGCACTAATTTTAAAAAGTAAACAAAATACATATATTATGTAACTTTGTCTAAATTTTAAATGTTGCTTAAAAGTCTATTTAAACTTACACTGAGACTTCGTTTAGTTCACTTTGTCACTAGTGTGAACTAGTTTCATGTTTACTGCACTTCACCTTGTTTTCATATCCAGTTTATTCAGCTTAATGGACCCTGGGCGCATTTAAAGTTATTTCATTCATCGTCCGATATGACATAACGTTGGAGGGCGTAAATTTAAAATAAAATAAAATAAATAAATACGCTTGACGTGCCCATAATTCCGGATAGTCCACTCGCTGGGGAGTCATACATGAGACGTCTCTAATCTCTCGCAGTAGTAACACTCACTGTATGTCTCAAGCGTATTCGTAGCTCTCTTAATATCGCATCAGAAAGAAGGTACTCTCCATTTGACTCTCTCCTCATTAACACGCTAGAGTGCGATATAGCTGCTGGAAGTTTCAACGGAATATTCTAGAATGTGCAGATGGCGGGTAAAGGGGAACTTCCAGAAGATTCTGGTAGAACTCTATAGCATTTTTGTGTTGGACTATAGCGCTATTGTATCTATTCAACCCTTATTTTCCCCAACTGCTTTGCGCCAACCATTGTAAGAAAAATTTGCAACAGAAATGATTATAAGAGGCCTCTATTATCATCTATATATTTAAACACCTCTCAAACATTGGTTTATACCAGGGGAAGACAGGTAATAGCGGTGTGACGTCAGCTCCGTTAGCTCTCACGGCAAAATTTGCTCCCGAACGAAAGGCAGGTTAGTGTGTGACGTCACCGCGCTGATTTGTGCTGCGGAAGGGCAAGGAAATAGTTTCATTTTAAATAAGACTTGTCAAGTTATTAAAAGTGAGATATATTTTTATATAAATAATGAGTAGTTGGCATGCTTAATTTTTTAAGATTACTCACTCATACTGAGTAATCTTAAAAAATTAAGCATGCCTACTACTCATTATTTATATAAAAATAGTTTCGTGTGTGCGGGTTCCAACAGCATAGGAAAGACAGGAAACCTATCGGGTATTAATATGTACAACTTACATCTTGGGTGTTGTAATATTAATGCTGACTGCCTTAATACACAATTGGTCACAGTTTATAAAGAATTACATTTTAGCTATGTGCTATTAGGAAATATATAAATCTTTAACTCGTAGGCATGTTATAAATTAAATAAAATAAAACATAAAGTAATTTTCTCTGCAAATTAGAGGAGACCCACTCAGAACAGAATTACGTGAATATTTTCCGACATTTTCTGTTTCGTTTTTCTTTGACTAGTTTGTCAGTGTCAGGACGTAATGTCTGGGAAATTTTTAATCGAAGGCTGCATGTTAGATTTTGATCCGAAAAGGTACTTCGGGACTTCGACCTGACTAATTTCAGTACAGAAAAAAAAAATAATTGTTCGCACACATATGTAGCCGCACATACACAATGTCATGCGGTAAGTGAATATAACCTTGGAAATCTGGTTTGGGGTACATTCTTGTAAAAGTGAGCCAAGTCTTTCTTGTGTGTATATTTGCCCTTCAATAGATCGTCACATTGTAAATTTAACAGTTCCATTTGTTACGTGGCAGCTACATTGTTGTCATCGAGTGTGCTAAACGTGACTGAACCCTAATATTCTGTACTCACAGCGCCATTTATATAGCCAACTTGGTGCTACACGGCTCTTGCCTGACGTCACACGCAGTGCAGGCCTCGCTTCCGACTGAAATACGTCACAACTCTCGAAGCTATCTTCCTCTGGTTTATACATTCTTGTCTCATAAACATTCAGCATTAACAAACAACTTGTGCTACAGATTTATTAACTAAAGCATAAACGTTGTACTTCATTAGATCCAATGATCTCGGCGACCATTTGATTGTACCCGCCCACCTTATCTGCTTTTATTATTTCTTTGGGGAAAAAAAAATCTCTGAAAAATTCATAAGCTACTCACGCTACTGACAATGAACAAAAACTAAGGCAAGGAATAGCTTGTTGCTTGTTACTAACAAAGCAGTCCTGCCACAGATAGTTTTTCTTCACTGTTCATAAGTTCATCGATTGACAATATCGAACAGCGGTTATTTGTCACATAATTAGGGCGACTATTACGTGAAACCGCTCCTTGGAATTTTGTGTATCACTGCTCCAATTCGCTTAGCACTTTTTCAATCTGAAAAAAAATAAATGACGGGCATTTCCCAAGTCACCTCCTAAAACTATACTTTTAAAATATGATTTCTTATTATAATATTCAACTGGAAGTGTAGAAATTACAAATCATAAACGCCTGGATGTCAATTTCCCGCAAAGCTTCACGTAATGCAGGTTGCTCCCTTGCAAGGCTGAAATGTTCATATTCAAACATTACAGAGGATATGTACTATAGGTTTTGGAGAAATAAGTTCAATGTGGCGCATGAAATCTTCAGCAAAATAGGCATCCAAGGATTTAAATGGTGTTTTAGAATTTTAGATATGAATAGCAGTAAACCTAAATTCTAGCTTCGGGGAAAAAATGTTACCAAATAGCATACTCATAATTACTAGATATGGGATTTATATGCAAATGCAGAAGGTGTATATATTTGAATACTTAAAGTATAGGTTCATATTTCATAATTATAGTATACTGGTGCATATAACGAATGTTTTTACAGGTCTGGCTAATATTTTATAAATTATTAATATAAATACTTTCTAATTTGTATACGTAACATACCATTTTCACATCAGTGCGCAAACCATATCGAGGCTCTTGTGTATATATGGCTCACCAGGGAACTATCACTGTACTCACACCGCTACGCACCTGAACATTTTATGGTATAATGCCTGCTGTATATAAACCAAGTGCACCAGAAATCTGCTACGCAGTAGAACCGCAACACCTAAAGCTGAAGCCGCATGCGACCACTTGCAAGTAGCTGCTGGACATCTCTCGTAAACTCTGTGCCGAGTTTATGGGTCTGTAGCAGGATTATGGTGATGATAGAGTGATGGTGTTCTCGAAGTCTGCAGCGATCAGGTGGAACGGGATTATTCTCATCTGATATCGTCCCGCGTTATGGCTGAGGTTGTGGGTTGTCTGCTGCCCTCCTGGATGGAGACAATGAAGCCACGAGCTGATACTTCTTCCCGATCTGATTCAAATCTGGCACTCAGATGTATCGATTTATATAAAAAATTTCCGGATCTGTTTCAGTATGAGCTATGAGAACTCCTAATTTTCAGACGTGGTCGCGAGTGAAAAGGGTAAATTTTCTAAATAAACTTCGAAAACAATAAATTTTTTTACTTTAAAGGTATCAAGATGGTCAATTACATTTGTATTATTTATACAATTTTTCGTATAAAACTTGACAATAGTATTGTACTCCTTGATTTCAATAACAGAAAACGGATATTAACTATTTTACAAGGTTTCTTCGCGGCACTGAATTTACTTCTTTTCTCCATAACTTTCTACTATCAAAAGACGCCTTTTTCCTCGCTATTTTACCAAAATTATTGATTTTTCATCCTCTCGTTGCCATCACTATCAATCAAACTTAATTTATACTGGTCCACGTCACACATTACACAATCTCATTTTTAAAACTAACAACCATAAAACATACACATCATATCACTTACATGTTGCGTCATCTCATCACCTACTGAATTTTAACAATTTTCTTTCTTATTCATTTTAGCATGTCCAAATTGATTCTTAACCTCATATTTAAACGTTTTTCAATTCTCGGGACCTAAACCAAAAACAACCGTTACAGAATGGTGCTCCTTGCGGTTTTTTAAATTTACGTCCTCCAACGTTTAGTCATATCGGACGATGAATGAAATGGATGAAATAGTGCTCCAAAGAGTCCAGGGTCCTTGGAGCTTAAGAGTTACTCGACATTCGTCTTTCAGAATAAGGGAAAAGCCCGGAAGAAACCTTATCCAGGTAACTCAACCTAACCAAGATTCGAACTCGGGACCTCTTGAACGTGAGGCAGACACGCTACCATCTACGCTACCGAGGGGGGCATCCTTGCGTATGTCGTGTGTAGACCGCTGCCAGTCAGGGGTAAACCCGTACAAAGCTGTTATAATGCTTACTGTTTCTACGTATTCTGGACTCATTTTTGGGTACTTCCAGATGTATTCCGCACCCAATTTTTGGTACATATACCCCACATAGAGCAGAGATGATGTTATCAAACTCTCAAGTGCGTACAGGTGCCAGCATAGCGGTAGTTCGCTTGTTAGTTTCAGGTGATACGAGCTAGATGTTTACAGGATTCACCGCCACGGTCTCTCCGTTTTGCTATCAGCACCTGAAGAAAGTTTCGTTCTGCTGTTAAGTTAGTGGTGTCCCGTGTGCGTCTTGTAACACCAAAATTCAATAAAAATGCAAAAAGTGATCTTTTAAAACTGAGGGTTCAGGACTGTGAGCAATTGGAGCATATTACAAACGGAAAATTATTATGGAGTTAAGTGTGTAATAAACAAATAGCGTGTGTGAAAAACTTTCAACTAAGCCAACATTCAACAGCGAATCAATATCTTGCAGCTAAAAAGAAACAAAGTTACTTGAAGCAAAGGTTATTGAGACAACAATAATCTTCTTTATCTAATTTGAAAAATCAATTTTTCAGTGATTTATGCCATGCGCTAATTGCAGCAAATATCCTGTGTCATTCACTTCACAATTCCACATCCCGGAATTTGTTAGATGAATATTATAATTATGCCATTCCAAATGAATCAGCCATCGTAAAAAGCTATCTTGAAGATAGCAATTAAGGAAATCCAAGATGATTTTAAAGATTGTCTTATATGGGGTGTGGTGGACTGCCCTAAAAATTTTCTAGTAGGTAAACTCAGTGAAGACGAGCAAGCAAAGCCGTTTTTGGTCGTTTCTAGGTTGTTAGAGGAAACTAATAACTCCATCATTGCTCGCTTTGTCAACCATGTTTTAAGAATATTATGGTCAGAAGCAGGTAACGAACATAAATTTCGGGTTTTGCTTTCAGGTGCTGCAGTCTACACTCTGCGAGCTGCTTCAGCTCTGAAAACAGTTTATTCCCGTTTGATCAAGGTTGCGTATATTGTGCATGGGTTTTAAAGGGTAGCAGAAGTCATACGGGAGCAGCTTCCTGAAGTAAATACTTTAGTTTCTACTACCCAGGAAGTCTTTGTAAAAGTTCCTGGTCAAGTAGCTGCTTATAGGGAAAAACTCCCTGGACATCCTCTACCCCCGGAACCAATTCTTACCCGCTGGGGTACGTGGATAAAAGCTACTCTCTTTTATGCTGACAATGTCAACGCAGTTAAAGAAGTTGTGTGCAGTCTAATCCAAATGATACTTTGAAAATGCAACGTTCACAGGACACTTTCAGAAATAAAATATTGCAGAGAGACTTCGTAATTATAAAGATGCATTTCAAAATTATACCTCAAACAATACAAAAGCTGGAAACGAGTGGTTTGTTCCTTCATGCGTTTACATCAATCTTTGAGGAAGTGAAGAGTAAACCTCAGTGTACCCCTTCAAAATATGAGAAAATATTTAGTGCAAAACTGTGCAGTATATTACAAAGAAATCCTGATTTTAATAGTTTATGCTCTGTTAGCAGATATCCCCAAAGTGATAGTGTCGTACGTCCAGGGGAAATTCCTCCAGAGTTTTTAGTGATTATAAATATTGTCTAATCACGTCTGTGGGTGTTGAGAGGTCCTTCGCTGCGTAAAAACTCATATTATTTGATAAACATCATAAATTTACTCCTGGACGTTTTGAAAAAAATGATGGTCGTGTACTGCAAATCTAATTATAGCCTCCAGAATGACGTAATATAAGGAAGAAGGTTCAACGTGGGTAGAGTATAGAATTATTTATCTATATATAAGCAGTGCATATTAACGTACTTTAGTTCATATTAGCATATTTTAGTGCATATTTTAAAAACTTTTACAGCATAAATGCATGCATATTTTAGACGTTTTTGTGTATACAAATCCGATGTCGAGTAATTACGATATGAATATAGGAAATGCATTATTAGAGAATTGGGAAATAGAAATATGAGAAGAGCATTAGATTATGCTACACATTTGACACAAAAGTATTATGTACAGTTAATGTATGATCGTGTATTTTGCTAGTTCAAGAATTATTAATAATAATGATAACAGTTTTATTAAATTACCCTAATTACCCACCGTCGCCTCAGATTTTCGGTAACATACTGCTGCCAATTCAACCGTTATAATACGGTGACTTAGTAAAGACTATAATCTAGGAGGGTTTGATCCAGTTGTATGTTGGCTGAAGACGTGACTATAGCAAGTGATAATAGACGATAATAGACATCCAGTGTTTTAGTATGAAGTTGAAGCTGGAGATGTGTGTGTAGTGTTTAACGTCCGCATTTACTACATACGGTACCGCAGGCGGTGACACTGATGATACATGATATGAAGATGGAGCACCGGTGGAATGAGATGGCGGGGGAAACCGGAGGTCCCGGAGAAAACCCGCCCCAGCGCCGTGTTGTCCACCATAAACCTCACTTTGCGGTCGCCTGGGATCGAACCCGGGCCGCCTTGGTGAGAGCCAAGCGGTCTAACCACTGAGCCACGGTGCGGCCGTACTGGAGATGTGGATTAGGAATACCCAGATATTGAAGAGACTTTGAAAACTGAAGTGTACTTTACTATCAACTTTAGCTATGTAGTAAGTTACTGTAACCTCTAAATTGATGTTAGTAAACATGAATTTCCTTGGAAACGAAACGAACTCATTTGCTAGACTCGTTCTTCTGTATATTATTTCACCGGGAATGCTTAGGAAATACATGGTATATATAGAATAATAATTAATTAACATTGATTGATCTAAAAGTTGTTAAACTATAAAGTACGGAACTTAGAGTTCGTATAAAATTCTAAATTTCTATTGGTGTATGTCATCTTAAAATGAATTTCAGAATAACTTGTGTTTTACTGGGAAAAACAGAGTCAGTTGGAGAAATTAAGTATCATACTGTTGTGGAGTAAGGGAAGAGCTGAGACGATTAGTATAAAGAAGAGAACTCCTGTTAACTCACTCAGCTCGGAGGTCGTTGAAGGCGGAAACGGCCTTCAACTATTGCCATACCAGGACATTGTCCCTTACTGGCATATCATATGATTCTAAAAGAAAGTATCCTGTTAACGTGAACCACACACCTTATTGTACTAGTCTACAATCACCATAGAATAACAACAACAACAAAATACTATGAATCCCTCAAGGATTAGACTATAGTACGAGGGCTGTTCAATAAAGAATGATTATAATTTTTTACAGTCATAATTTTTCGCACTAAAATTCAATCTTACTATATTCTGTTAGCTTAATGTGAAACAAACACGCCGTAGTAGTTTCACTGTTGGTACTCCTGGTTAACTCCTGTGAGAACCAGGCAAGTTCAGACATATTCAGTATCGCCTACCGCTGCAATGTAGGTAACATACAGTTAATGTTCATGCTAGAGGAAGATTCGGAGTTTCTTTCAAACGTAATCACTGCTGATGAAACTTGGCTATATCATTTTGATCCTGAGAGCAAACAGCAAAGCTCAGTGTGGTAATGTCCTTCATCACCAACCCCCAAAAAGCAAAAGTGGTTGCTTCTGATGGGAAAGTTATGGTCATCTCATTCTTTGATATTCATGGAATGGTTCATCAGCATGTTGTATCTGCACACACATCAGTAACTGGACAACACTACAGGGATGTCCTGAAAACATTGCAAGTCCATATCAGGCGTAAAAGACCACATTTCCGTGAAGCAGGTTGGATGTTGCACCACGATAATGCGTGGCCGCATATTGCCAATGTTCTTGCTGAATATCTTGCAAAAATCAACGTGAAGTGCATCCCTCACCCTCCCTACAGTCCGGATTTAGCCCCAAGTGACTTTTTTCTATTCCCTAACGTGAAGAAACGCCTTCGTGGGAGACATTATCCATCATCAGAAGCAGTGGTGAAGGTTGCGGATGCGATTTTGAAGGATCTCTCAAAAATGGTTTCCAGCATGTCTCTGAAGACTGGCAGAAGCGCTGGGAAAAGTGCATCGCATTCAGGGGAGACTATTTTGAGAAGGACCATAAAAATTATGAGGATAAGTAAAGGTACGTTGTCAAAAAATTGTGATCATTCTTTATTGAACAGCCCTCGTAATTAAAGACTAGAGACAACTGGGCGTCTTCAATCTCCCACATCCTCCCCACCCTGAACGATCTCCAGAGGGACGACCAGCTGGTTATTCCGTTCCATCGCTGAGTCGGAGGACGAGAGTTCTCGCCTTCCCATCACGGCCAGTCCCCCTCCAGAGATGCAAGCTCGTCGCCATATGTGACGTGAACGCAGATCGTCTTGAAGCAGGACGACATCCCCATTCCTAGACTTCTGGCTGCGGCACCTCATGGAAGCTTCTCAGGTCGAGAAGATCCTCCTTCTTCCATACCTGCCAGAAGTCATCTTGTGTCTTTGCCCTCCGTTTTGCTTCTTTTCTCAGATCAGCATCGATACTAGGTTCTGGACCGTTGAGTAATGTTAATCGTCCCCCGTTTATGAAACGGTGTCAATACGTTGGGACCGTCTTGTGTAATTGGTCTGCTGTTAATGTCAGCTTCTATCTCTGCCAGTATTGTTATCAGAGTTTTCTCGTCTACTTGAGACATGCCCAATACTTTCCACAAGCATCGCTTTGTTGTGCCCACCATTCGTTCCCACCAGCCTCCCCACCAAGTCGCCCTAGGAGCAATAAATTTCCAAGAGACGCCATTGTGATCGAAGTGCTGACTCATGTTCGGGTCGGTGAGGATCTGGCTGATATCTGCCAGCTCTCCGTTGGCAGCATGTAATGTCCTTGCATTGTCCGAATAAACTGTGTGAGGCAGACCGCTAATACCAGAAAAACGCCTAAAGGTCATGAGATATATTTCGGTGGTCATGTTCGTCGCCAATTCCAAATGCAGGGTCCTACTCCTGCGATATATATCTTATGGGTCTCTCTCGCTACCTTGATGTACAGTGGACCCGCATAGTCCTCCTCTGTGACGGCGAAAGGTCTGGTCGGGAAAACACGATCCCTTAGTAGTGGTACCTCTACTTCTTGTCCTCGTTGGTTGTGTGCGACCTTACACTACAAACAGGTATGAAGCACCTTTTTAATACTCTGCCATGCCCTTAGGGTCCAGAACTTCGAACGGAGTTCTGATAAGACAATCCGAACGCCTAAGTGGTATAGTCTGACGTGTGCGTCTTGGATCAACAGTTTCGTAAATGAATGTGATCAATCGAGCAGAAGTGAATGTTTTTCTTGTGCTGTGTGATAGTACTTTCTCTCGCCTCACGGCTGCACGTAGCTGGATTCGACGTCGGGACTCCTTCCTCGGTCTCCACGTCGTCGTCTGCTGCTTGCTTTACCCTTGGCTCTAGCTGCTGTCTCCTGCATAGACTCTTTTTGGGTTGTGAGGGTGTTAAGGTTGAGATAACACAAACCAACGATAATCTCTGAACTGCTTTAATTTGTTCTTACACTTGTGGAACCCGGGCACCCTTAAATAACTGCACTTTCGGCGGACATTTTAGAATACATTTTACTGGACGCGGCACGTCGTCGGATACACCAGACGGATGTAGACAATACACTTGACTGCAATGAGCAAAAAATGAGGACTGAATGGGGGTTGCTACCCTCTTATATACACAGCACAGCGTCACAAGGAAAAACTAAGAGGATATTGACCTGTGTAACGGTACAGTAAGATAGCTAGCATTCCATTCTATTGTCTGACATTCGTAGACTGCCGTCCGGGAGTGCAGTGTTTCTCACGTATACTTGCCCAGGTTCGTTACAATATTTTATATCAAAGTCTACAATTTTACTTTCATTAACATAGCTAGTTACAATTCTCAAATTTATGTATAATTATTAAACATATTATATAATTAAATGAATGATTGATCCGATGATCAAAGTTCCTGTTTCAGCTGATAGTTCGGCGTACTCTAGTTGACCTTCCAGGTGTATAAGTCCATTTTCCAGGAAGGGATTGTATCAGTGAATCTTGGTTCCTGATGGAATGGTGACTTTCTCTTCGAGGAAGCTCTCTCGTTTTACAAGTCTAATCCAATGAAATTGAGCAGTCTCTAACTCTTGTGCCGTCAGTTCGCTTGTGCGTTTCTCAAGATTGTTCGTGCTGTTAGCGAAGCATAGGATCCATGTGATGACTAGGAGTATCTTCTTAGATGAGCTGAACTGCATGACTTGCGTCCATGGGGCTGTCGTATGTGTCGACGGCCAACACTTGAATGTTCTTCTTCTTTGCTTCTAGAAGTGGAGCGACATCTCCTTCAGATGATTTGTTTGGCCATTGTGATCGATGTTGTCGAAGCCAGACAGGTGCACTCCACCAGTTTTCAAGTTCAGGGGTAGCTATAGAGGTTCACTTACATATTTTTGTGTGGTAATAATTCCTTGGACTTCAGGAACTCCGTCAACTTTGTGAGATTTCCTTCTTGCATATTCTGTCATTTGACGTGAATGACTCAGCGATGGCATATGTCCTCTGGAAAGGCGCGAATTAGCTTGGGAGCAAGTATTCTTCCATATGTGTCGACTTCTTCTTCCAGTGCTCGCAATGCTTGTATGTATCGATGATATTCAATATATGTATTATTTTGTGCTTCTGAACTCTCCGAAACTGCGACCTCAAGGTTCTCCAAACAATCTAGATGTGATTGGATGGTTCTGTTCTTATTTCCGTATCGCGATTTTAGGATCTGCCTTGACTGCTCATAAATATCTCCTGTAACAACTATTTGCCCGCCTCGATAGCGTGGTGGTAGCATGTCTGTCTCACGTTCAAGAGGTCCCGAGTTCGAATCTCGGTCAGGGTGAGTTACCTGGATAAGGATTTTTCCAGGGTTTTCCCTTATCCTGAAAGACGAACGTCGGGTAACTCTAAGCTCGATGGACCCTGATCTCATTTGAGCATCATATTATCCATTCCATTCATCGTCCGATATGAGTTAACGTTGGAGGACGTAAATTCAAAAAACAAAAACAGTAACAACTATTTGGTCTACTAAATGCTTAGGTTCTCCCTCCAGGTATCCACTGAAAAATACATGTTTATTTATAATGGACACTGATAAATTCTTATCCACCGAGGTCTCAAACTGCTCCCAAAATCTAGGCCAAGCTTTTATATCTCCTGAGAAAGATTGTACTTTATTGTGGGTAACTTGATCTCCGATGCAATGAATGGTGTCACTGGAGTCCAACTGTAATTAGTAACATCGGTAAAGTTTCCTGCAGCCTCACTTTGTTCAACAAGAGCTTTGGCTTTTCTCATAGCTCGTTTGGCATTGGTTACGTATTCTTCATAAATTATTACAACGCTGTTATATTCCACGCCGTCGAGGAGATTTTGAACGGAATCATCTAATATATACAATTTGTCTAGTGTCTCCTATAACCGTTCACTTAAATGTACTATTTCATCGGCAGGTATGGAGTAGTCAAATGTATTCATTTGGTTTATGAAAATCGTGACGTTCTAGCGTTGAGTGATTCTTTTGCGCTTTAATTTGGAAAGTTTTTCCGTGTTTTCTGCCATTTTGTAGTACTATACTATATGCTAAACTGTAACACTTATCTGTATAACTATCAACGGCGTGATTGTGTGTGTGCTTGTCTACATCGGAGAAGTGTTCCAAGATTTCTGTCACTCAAAATACTTGTTGCCCGTGCTGGAATCCTCTTCAGTCTAGTTGTATACTGTTCCTTCTCGATTTCAGTGTTCTATGTTCCGAGATTGAAGTCGCTCGAGATATGTGTTGCTCGTGCTGGAATCCTCAGTCTAGTCGTACACAGTTCCGTCTCCTAATTCCTTTCTTTTAGAAATTAAAGTCGCTCGATAGTTTTAATTTCTTTCAGTTTACTTCGTAATAAGTGGAACACTTCCCTCCCCGAATTTCGGCACCAAATTTGGAGTAAGGGAAGAGTTGAGACGTTTAGTATAAAGAAGAGAACTCCTGTAGTGAACGACACACTTTATTTTACAAGTCCACAATCACCGTAGAATAACAATAAAAAAGATTATCAATCTTCTAATCCCTCTAGGATGACTAAAGACTGTACATTAAAGACTGGAGATGTCATGGGCGTCTTCAAACTCCTACAATTGTCATGTTTCCAGAGCAACGACACGGAGAGCCGGAAATCCGGGTACAAGTACCAGCTTGGCATTGCACTTTCCAGAATTGACCTTTGTATACCTGGCAAACTGAGATACACAAAATATTACTACACAAAAATTATAGATATTGGAGTTAACCATTTTAGAGATATTTGTTGTTATTGGTATGGCTTATCAAATATCCATATTTTTCTCAATATTTATATTATTCTATTGTTTCTTGTCGTGCAAAGAGAACGGAATTTCAGAAGCAACACATAGAAATGAGTTCTTGAAAAATGTAAATATCATTTACAGTCTACAATATTTTATAATTTCACATTCTGCAACGATAAGTCATATTGGACATTGAATGACATGATACTAAACTGTGTCCAAGGTCCATAGAGCTTAGAGTTACACTTTTAGAATAGGTGGAAACGTCGGAATAAGCCTTAACTAGAAAATTCACCGAGATTCGAACTCGAAACCTCTTGAATGTGAAGCAGACACGCTACCTTCATGCTAGAGGGCCGCGCTCTGCAATATTATTGCTATTGTACCTTCAAGGAAACATGTAATAAATCAACTTCCACAATTGTTTATTTCGATTAACCTGTAGTAAATTGACCTCTGTGGTCAAGTGGTCAACGTTCTTGCTTAACCTAGAAGTTCGGGGTTGACTGCTGGCTGAATTTTGGAATGTTTATTTAACTAGAATAAATCCCCTGTCTCTTACAGAGTCTGGGTGTATGAATATTGGAGTAAAATGACTGCGTTGAATGAAAACCATTAACGTTAAAATACCTTACAGACAGTGAAACCTTACAATGAATTTGTTTCTCAAATCAAAGCCCCTGATATGACCAAAGAAGTTACAGGCGACTGTGCAAATGACACATTTAAAATAGATATAGATAGGAGAGTAATATTACGTAAAAATAGTCTCTTCAAGAACGAGTAGAGAAAGCTATCCGAATGTAACAACTCAGAAAAGTTCTCGCTTCAGCATCTAGATTATATAAGTGCCGTTTCCTCTTTGGAATAATTGCTCGTTTCAATGGTATTCACTCGTTTAACTGTTTGAATTGTCTTTAAATTCACACATTCACTATCTCTTTCACATTATATTTTTGTTATACGTAAAACAATATTTACCTCCATTAATAAGAGGTAAAATTAAGAACAACCTCTGTAAAAGAGATTGAATGGAGGAAACCACGTGAATAAAGTTTGTTACATGAGTCGTGTGAACTTTGTATGTTTCCTTGAGGGGAAATAGCAAGTTATCTTATACAAGCTGCAACTTAAAGATTTCCAATAACGTTAAACGTGAGCTAAAGGAATGCTGCTAAACCACTGCGATTCACTTAAGGCAGTTCTTGCTTTATATGTCGAGGATCTTCCGTAATTTTTCCTTTATTGGGAGCTTGTTGGTTTTAATTTAGGTCTTCAACCTTTTACACTGAACTACAGAAACTGTGTCTTCACTTTAATTATTTGTTACACGCCAACTTCAACGTCTTTTCCTATATATTTATTTCCCTACCTCGCACACAATAGGAGTAGAAGGTATTGCATTCCACCCAAAAATTCGATACTGAGATTTTACTAGAAACACACTTTTTAAGGTCCTCTAAATAAAATTGCAAGTCAACTAAAAATTTTAATTCCTGTGGGTACTGCACATGTATGTGTGAACACAAAAATCCGAAACGAAAATTTGGTTCAACAGCAAACTTCATATTTAAGTTTAATGTCTTTCACGAATGCGCAAGTCGTTATGTGATGAGTTTGAAATACTATTCTTTCTCATTGTTAGGACAAAAACAGACGAAATATGCTTCTTATTTGTGAAAAGTAGATGTATTTAAAAATTTATACATTAACAAATAAAAATTGTTTGACATAGTTTCTGTTCTTTAACGATTTATATATATATATATATATATATATATATATATAATAAGATTCTTCTTATTACTTACGGTTTATCAGTTACACAAAGTCATTTAGAAGTAACAGGACCTCAGAGGCTATTCTAAGAAAATAATTTTCCTAAATAATAGTAATAATAATAATAATAATAATAATAATAATAATAATAATAATAATAATAATAATAATAATAATAATAATAATAATAATAATAATAATAATAATAATAATAATAATAATAATAATAATAATAATAATAATAATAATAATAATAATAATAATAATAATAATAATAATAATAATAATAACAATAATAATATATGCCATATACATATATTATTATTATTATTATTATTATTATTATTATTATTATTATTATTATTATTATTATTATTATTATTATTATTATTATTATTATTATTATTATTATTATTATTATTATTATTATTATTATTATTATTATTATTATTATTATTATTATTATTATTATTATTATTATTATTATTATTATTATTATTATTATTATTATTATTATTATTATTATTATTATTATTATTATTATTATTATTATTATTATTATTATTATTATTATTATTATTATTATTATTATTATTATTATTATTATTATTATTATTATTATTATTATTATTATTATTATTATTATTATTATTATTATTATTATTATTATTATTATTATTATTATTATTATTATTATTATTATTATTGTATATAATATATATTGTGCATATATTATATATTATTATATATATATTACTTTATTAATAATTTTCTTATAATATATTGAAGATATACATTTTATTTGTCATTAAATAGATGTAAATACATGGTCTTTTAGTCATTCTGGAGCCGTTTTTCTAAATTTATTCAATTTATTTATTTTTATCCATTTAAAATGAATCTGTCTCGAAATTACAATTTATGAGAACAATTCCATGTAAATGTTAATTTGGATTGAGTTAGGGGTTTTCTTTAAAATGTTTGTGTCGCTTTTTTGGAAAATGCGAATCGCAAATACCAGGTTTGGTATTTTAATCAATTGGTTCAGATATTCTATAATGCAGGAGCCATTTTCCATCCCAGTACGTCTACTGACATGAACTGTCGCTCTTAGACACAGTGGAGTGGGACAGAATACAATACTTCTCCCACTTAGTGAACCTACCCATCTAATGTATTGAATTTCTGTAAAGGGACGGTTTTTTTTCTTTCTAAAACCGGGTACAACGTTTGGCCCTGAAAGGACGTGTATTTTCTACCAGTAAATGCGGTTAGTTACATTGGTGTCAGGAGTGGGATTACGATACCATCGTGCAGAAGACGCCACTACGGCTACTGACGAAAATAGAGGAAATGGAATCAGAAATAGAATCAGGAACGAGAAATAGGGAATGAATTCGCCACAACAGAGACTGAAATCACTGATTGTGTTTCAATGAAAGACAAACGTGAATGAATTCAACATGTGTTAATACAAAGTGAGGTATAGCCAAGGAGATGGAGGAAATAGATTGTTACACATTTGCTTTTTCACTAACATAAGGGCTGGCTCTAAGAAGGACTACGGCTACCTCTATAAATGAAATGAGAGGTCTATTTAATAAACAGGAATATATTTTCCTTTATAAATAATGACCAGAAGTCTTAAAAGGTCTCTGTTACCTGTAGGGGACTTGGCTGTAAGATGTTAATAAAGTCTGTAATACTATGGTATGGAATCTCAAGGGGCGGGTGCGAAGGGAAAATTTGTACGTGTGGCTTCATTAACACAAAGTTAGATGACGTGTATAAACTCAGAGGATATTACTTCTAAACAATGGCTCAGGCAAGACGGTACTGCTGTCTAATGTGTGGCCTGAACCAACACCTCAAAGCAGTCTAAGTTGGAACAGTCGTGCTTTTATCCTCGTCCATAGATATTCTATGGTTCTATTAACTAAATGTCTTTGTGGTACGACAGTATGGGTTTTATTAATAAAGAAGAGGGAAAATCGGAGCTAGCACCAAAATAATAAATTATTAGTAGTATCCAGAAAGGTGTGGTGAATCTAAAACTACATTGAATTTGATAATTGTAAATTTGTGGCATCCACTTTGTGATTCATCAGAGAATAATG
The DNA here is from genome assembly GCA_030765055.1 of Mantis religiosa. Lineage (NCBI taxonomy): Eukaryota > Metazoa > Arthropoda > Insecta > Mantodea > Mantidae > Mantis > Mantis religiosa. The sequence continues at coordinate 82,234,806 of CM060952.1, read as the reverse complement.
ACAGGACTGTGGAGATATATGAATCTAATTTGAAATGGAAGGATGTGAAAGGTTAATACAAATAGGGTGAAGAGGAATGTAAATAAAAATGGTTTGTTGGGGAATGTAAAGGGATGTGTGCTATGCAAGGAATAGGAAAGGGGGCAATTATCGAAAAGGCGAGGTAAGAAATACTAGGCCGAATGAAGTTATAGTAATAGGAAGTTGAAATAGTAAGGCATAGAAAGAAAACAGTGTGGTAAATAGCGATGCAATGGTGCGAGATAGACAAATAAAATAACACAAATGAGTATCCGAAACAATTACACTTACGTAGAAAGGGAGGTAAGGAAATTGAATTTAGCAGCAGAACGCAGCAAATATCTACGTGCCAAACATGTAAATATATTGAAGGGCTGCCGTAATACAAAGCATCAAACCCAGGTCAGCGTTTCCTTTAGCATTCATATCTCTTTACTCCTTTTTTATATCATATCTTTCAAAAAGAGCAGTAAAAACTCTCCTTATTGTCTCGGTGACATCTCCGAAGTATAATGCACTTTCCGAAGAGAAAAAGCCTTTCGAGCACAACTCGACGATGACTCAGGATATACTCTTGATAATATTTATGGTGATGGTGGGATATCAACTTCTTCTATATCAATAACAATCCTCACGTATAACTTGTAACTATTTTATTTATAACATTACAACAAACTCCACACCACTCTTTTACCTTTCTCGGAGTCTTAACCGCGACACACAAGGAAAAACAGTATTGCCTCACAAAGAACATTTAATACATGGTAATGTGTCGTGTTGCCTACTTATTATATATACTCTCTCTCCTTGCCAACCTTTCAGTGTAATGCTATTTATCATGTAGATACCTGATTTCAGTCAAAGAGTGCTTGAGGAAAACAAATTACTAACAGAAGGGATAGATAATATTTTCTCAGCAAATAGATGAGATTATATGTTTATATAACATTTCAGGGTTAGTTGGAAAAACATTTATAATATAGAGAGCATAAGTTGTACATAATGTTGATGCAAATTGTCATTTCACAGTGAATGTTCCCGATAAGGTGTTTACTTGGCTGTCACACAAACATAGAGCCCAGGGCAACGGCGGCCATATTCACGATGAAAACAACTCGAAAAAAAAACCGTTCAGTAATGTCCTGTATTATCATTATAGGAGTTCAGCGCCATTAATAAAGGCTACACACAAGTTTTTAGTCACTGGTAAGTGAACACACCTTTTACCCAGCATCCCACGGACCAGAAGTGCGTGAAAACAGGTTACATCCGAGTGAGTTATGAGTTTCCTCTTGGACCGGCCGGTTTTCCTACTCGCGTATCATACTTGGCGTTATTTATGTTACCACTGTTTGTAAATGTCCCCTTCCATGCTCATGAATGTCTAAAGTCGAGGACTTTCGTACTTAAATTTACTTGCAGGCGTCGCCACAGAAAATTAAAACACACAATTTCAGATGACACTACCAGTACACAGGAGTAGGTACCTGGTTCGACTCACTACACTCTGATCTTGAGTTTTTCCTGTTTTCTCTAGCTTCTGGAATGGTTCCTCTACGATTTTCTCTCCATTCTCATTCACTGTGTTCCCTTCTAAAGATTAAGGTGTACTTTTAGGCTTCGTGGTGTATGACGTGCCGGTCAACTCCATAAACAACATTTTTAACATAAACTGTGTGCTTTAAAAATATCTGTATTTTTGTGTGGTGAGATTTTGGCTCTCTTACGGTTGTTCAGCTATACAAAATTCGTCCACAATGAATAGGATTTCTAAGTACATTTTCAGAAAATTTGTTCGTCGTGAACATATCTTAAAGGTGTGCTATTTTAATCGAAACGTTAGTCAATTTTTTTTAAGAAAATCAAAATTTTCTACAAAGTTTTCGGCTTGGAGTGGGAGAATTTGCTTAAACATTGGAGGTGGTTATAATGGCGTGGGATGGTGCTCTCGAAGCCCCGCTTTGTGGCGATCATGTGGAACGGGATTATTTTCACCTGATGTCCCGCGTTGTAGCTGGGGTCGAGGGTTGTATTCCGCCCACCAGTAAAACGATTTCGAAGCCGCAAGTTGCTAATTCTTCTCGGTCGTATATGTCACTCCTATATATCGATGAATTTAAAATATCTCCGGATCTGCTTCCGTCTGAGCTATGAGAACTCTTAATTTTCAGGCGTGGTAGCGAGTGAAGGGAAAAATGTTCTAAATAAACTTCGATACCAAGCTGTTCAATTTAATTTGTATTATTTATACAATTTCTGTATAAAATTTATAATAGTATTGTATACCTTGATTACATTTAACAAAAAATGGAGTTAACTCTTTTACAAGGTTTCGTCGCAGCACTGAATTTACGTATTTTCACCATAACATTCTTCCATCAAAAGACGCTTTCTTTCCTAGCTCTTTTACCAAAATTATTGATTTTTTCCTTCTCTCATTGCCATCACTACCAATCAAACTTAATTTCTACTGGTCTAGTCACACATTACACAATCTCATTTTTAAAACTACCAATCATAAAACATTCACATCATACCACTTACACGTTGCGTCATTTCATGACCTACTGAATTTTAACAATTTCCTTTCTTATTCATTTTAACCTGTCCTTATGGATTGTTAAATAATTAAACATATTAAACAATATTACAACTCTGGGAACCTAAACCAAAACAACGGTTACAAGATTATAGTAGAAAAGCATAAACAAACAGCATTTTTACAACATTTTTGTAGAAGAGTGGATTGGGAAGGCGATTTGAATATAATGCGGAATATTACAAGTAATGAGAAGTAGTAAGGTTTTAGACTAACCATTGCATTTTGTTTGGTGTTTTTCATTCCTGCCAAGGCCGCCGCGGATCCGGTTTTCATCTTCTGTAAATTCGACAGTCACGGAGAAACTGGTTCTGGTATAGAGCTTTGAGTACCCAAATGATCTGCTCTCTTCCGAAAACGATTGACAATATAATTATCAGACGATTACGTACTTATTAATTTCTAGACAACTTCTGTTGCAAATTCAAACATCTTATTTGTCCTCCTGAAAAAAAACTAAGTATTTATTATATTTTAAACAAAGGTTATAAAATATCGCATATTTTCTATGCCTTTTTGTTAATATTAACACAAAAGAATGTTTCTTTCCTCTTAATTAACTACTTTAAATAACACGTGCATATATTTTGAAATGTAAAACTATTCTATAAATTTTTGAGAGGACCTAGTTGGACAAAACGGCCTCATGAAGCTATGAACCGTTTTCTAGCAACTTCCAGTTTTCTTTGTCATTATTTTTACATTCAGAAATCATATGTTCCTAAGCTTCCACAACTAAATAAGTCGTCAGTTTTAATCTTTTAGAATAAGACTTCCTGAGAATTTAATTTTTAAAATGAAATTAATGATTGTCTTTATAGCTACAAACATTCAAGAAGGAAAGAAATTTAGAATTCCAACACATGAGTTCGTTTACTAGTGCAGTATGCACTAGTAAAATACATCGTAATTCTTCCTACTGATCGAGACGGTAACTTGCCCTCCAAAGAGTCACATCACCTTATTAAATTGCCAGCACTGCATTATCGGGAATCCAAAGTGACAATCAGTAACTTCATTAGAAATTGTTTATATTAATAACAATAATTTATTCAAAATAATAAAACAATACGATATAAAAGCAGTGTCTGAAAGGTATTACAGAATCTCGAACCGAAAACATATACCTTGGTCTCGTTTCTTCCCTGATTCTTTAAAAACGTACTTTCCACACCCTCTTTACTGTACTAACGTCACAAAACTGCTCCGTTTGCTCCAACTGCTCTTACCATATCATTTTTACTCTTTTTATATCCATACCGAAAATTCTCATAGCAACACTTCAGGCTAGCTGCAAAGACTTCTGCTCACTATCGTTTAATTTTATCACTCTTGTACCAAGTACAGCCACATGAGCCTATTTTTCTCTCTACTTCATGTTAATAAAGAAAATAGTCACATTTTACATTACGATGTTGATTCAAGAGTGAAACAGAAACCTAAAACGATGAAAATCAAATCTTTAAGAATCTAGTGTGTTGCATTCAAACGACTTTCTTAAATGCAAGAGAACTCAACAGCACCATTCCCCAATTCTGTCAACTTTGATATATTTTAATTAATGCATATTAAAATAATGTCAATTTCCAAAAAAGGAAAATATATATGTTAGAGTCAATTGCCCCATTATTGTATTTTGATTTGATTTTATCGTAATTTTGAGGTTAAGTATTGTATCATTCCTAATGTTGGTAACCATTAATTTTAAACAGTCAAAGGTAGATGATATTAATTAAAATCAAAAAATTATGCCATGGAGATATATAAAGTAATAACACTTACTTTATTTCATGTTAATCGATATACACGTTTTTAGAAACTGTTTTCTTGCTTATTTTCGTTTAGATAATAATGATAATAGGAGAATAGAATAGGTTTAAATATATTCCAATGTTATAGATCAATAATGGAAAATTCAAACAAATAACAAGGAATATCGAAAAATGATTCATAAAAATTCATGTATAAAAAGCCATATTTTACATTAATTGTGTACATGTAACCAGATCTACATATTTTTGTGTATAAGATTTTTTTCATGGGTGCCAGGGTAGCGCAGTGCTTTCGTTCGCGTCTCTCGTGCTAAGGGTCCGATTTCGATTCACGGCTCTGGGGTTGTCGATTTTAAGTCAGCCCTATCCACGCCTAGACACCTCTGTCTAGCTCATATGAAGTGTCCCCTATGCCCAACGTGGTTCGGAGTCCACGGTAGAAACTATAGGTCCACTCGCCTCACCTTCAACTTCGCTATCACCCTGCAATTGGAGGTAATGGACACCACCCTATGGGTGCCTCGCCCTGAGAAATGGGTCCGGTCATCACGTGGTGGGGCGACGTCGCCCCAAAGGTCGTAGTTGCCATATGCGGAGTGTTGGTATACATACAGATTTTTTTAACTCTTAAAAGTCATTCAGAATTAAGAGGATTTTAGAGAGTGTTTTGGGGTTTATATAAAAGCATTAAGACCATTTTTGAGAAAATTAAATGTTTGATAAATGTTCCATGTAAAGGGTGGTCTGGGGTAGGGGTATTTTTGAAAATATTCGGTCGCTCCTTGGAAGACGATGAACTCAAATACCAAATTTGGTATCTACATTAACTTACTTTTTGAGTTATGGTGTTCACAGGCACACACTGTTTCTAAAAATACTTTTGGGAGGGGGGATCCAGGCAATCTCAGCCAATCTCAACCAATTCACCAACACCGGTGAAATCTCGATATTGCATTTTCGAATTGAATACAAAAAACACCTCCGTTGTTTCCGTAAGTACATAAAGAAAGTAATAGTGTACGGTACGCGTGTTCAATAGTTTTATTCTGGCTCAGCTCTTCTGTTATAAATAGTTATTATATAACAAAACTATTGTATAATATTGATGGAATAGTCCTATGAAATCTCATTAGAGGATATGAGTTTCATCAGACAAGTTGGTTAGCTCTCGTGGGATTACCTATGATACAACATTTACCTCTCCAGAATTGACGTAGGTAAGTGAAATCTGCCCGCCACAGCAGAATATCCGCACGGATTTAAAAACTTAGGAGGCAAGTTGTGCTGTAATTGAATTCGTTGAGCTCTAGCGGTTAGCTTAGAGAGGGGCCATTTTCCTTCACGCTCTGAAAAAAATTCTTGCTATTCCCCCTTATCCTTTGTAGAACACTGCCGAGGCTTTTAGTGGAATCTGCTGCCGTGAAACATTTTCTGCAGATAAGCAACACACCATTCAACCTTATTTCTGTTAACGTAGATTTATTTCTGGGCGCTGTCTACACACACAGTTCGTACTTTTAGAAGATTAATATTGTAGTCAAATATACACATAGGTATAATAAAATTATAATGGAAAATGTGTGGTAAAATATCAAAACGGTTTTCCCACATTCACAGCAGGTGATCTAACCCAAGAAGTTCGTTTGTTTCTCGTGCAACACAACCTATCAAAAAAAAGAAAACTGCGCGGAGAACAGTTCGAAGCGGAGCCAAGCCTAACGAAAAGTTTGTTAAATAGCAAACTTAGTATTTAAATTCAGTTCTTTCAAGGACGTGACACGAAAATTTTGAAGAACATTTCTACATCGCAGACTACCTTTAACTTGTAACACTTTTTAATTTTTTAAATGGCTCTAGCGATTTTGATTAAAATGTCATATGTTTATTAACATATTTTTATATCAAACGAAATTTACCTATATCTTAAATTTTTTAGAACCCTCTTCATTCTGAATCATTTTGCATAATATTACACCGCAAGAGACAAAGTCTTAATGCACGTAAAGTGCATATCTCGCTGAAACAAATCAGTTAATGTCACATACAACTTTTCTGTGAAGAGAACCACTTTTGAGATATTCTTTATTTTTTTAACATTACAATACTTATACTTTTTTCAGAATAAGAAGTTGTTATTTTTTGATCTCTTGTTCATTTCAAAGTGATCAAATCATATGGGACAGGCTTTTTATAAAATTGACTATCACTTAAAGCTTACTGTATTTTCATATTACCATTGCAAATACTAGTAAATTAGAAATAACATAATTTTTGATAAATATTTAAGTAGATTAACGTCAAACAGAGGAATAACCGTTTATAAGAATCGACTGAATTAGAGCATAGAAATTCACGTGAGTGTAATACATCAGCAAGACAACATAATAAAACTTATTTCTCTTCGTACACAAGTCTCTATTATACAAATAAGAGCTCATAAAATTAATAAAATAGTACACAGGAACTTGTAGCACTGTTTCATAATGGTTGCTGTAAGGTCGGACAAAATGTGGACACGCGCTACCTTTATGGTGCCCACGACCATGTGTCGGATGGTGTTAAAGGCAGTTTAGTTATGTATGCCAGACGTTCGCTTCACCCAATTGGTTATGGTAGATCGTTCTTGGCATCGATACAACCTATAGTCCCACCACAACAAAACTAATACTCTAGCCAGCGAAAATGCTTGGAATATTTACCAAGGAATGTGTTACGTATTTATAAAAACACGGTTTTAAAAGTCGAAAGGCAGCTTTGGAACCAGTCATTTGTTACCTTGCTACTG
>CM060952.1:82077629-82225129 GCA_030765055.1 Mantis religiosa | reverse complement strand
AGTACTAATGTTGATAAAATCAGCGTCCTTTCTGGCCTACATCCTCACAGACAACTATATTTTATATTAGCATGTTGTTTTGCTGAGATTCATGAATGACCTAAAACAGTTCGGATTAATACATAGCGGACTAGAGGTTTGCATCTTACGATTAACATTTCCTCCAGTCATTGCAGCTTATGATTCTCATTGTTATTACAGAAGGGGTTACTTCAAACTGTAAAGTTATTGAGACGTCAAAAAGTTGCCACGTATACTACTTCTCTAGCTAAAATCTGTAATGCTAAGATTCAGGAACTGTTTAACAGAGAAAAACATCACACATACTCTCTCGTTTAATTTTGTACACATGTTCCTTGATTTATGGCGTGATGAAAACCGCTGGAGAGTGTGTTATTCCTGGAAATGTGTACTTATCCTGGTGGTATAATTTTGTGACAAACTTCTCTGTTTTGGTTCGCTCCCTAGTAACACTCGTCTGCTTGGATAAATCTCTCAGATGGACGACATGGAAAGCTTCCAATTCAACTTTGAATATTCTTTATGCTAATGGAGACATTACAATAAATATTCTCCAAACCTCGCTCAATGGAAACGTTGTTTGTCTGGAGATACCGTTCTCTAAACTTTAATTTACTTTCTTTTCGGTTGTATGCATCAACGTTATATGCTACTTTTAAAACTATTTCATGTGTTACTATCTCATGATCCACCCTACTTTTATTTTTATTTAAAAAACACATACATTGTACGAGCTCGTAGCACACTTTAATAGAAGTGAACATTTGTAGAAATAGCTTTATTAGATACTCCTTTAGAAAACTGACTCCAGGGAAAATCTACAAGCGTCGCAGACTCGTCTTAGGTCCATCATAACCTCAATGGTCTCCTATAATTAACAACATATCCTCTCTTTAATCCTACAACTTGTGATACTTCACAAGAAACCCACCATCTACCCACCGTCTATTATTATAAATGCATCATAACGCCAGTAAGGGATAGTCCCGGAATGGCAGAAGGTCGAAGGCTCCTTGTCCTCGGAGAAGGATAACTCTTCAACACCTGTGGGTGTCTGTTCCTGTATAAACAATGGAAAGTGGTAGGCTTTAAGTGATAGCCAAATGTTTGTGGCTGGTTAGTATGTGTTGTCTTTGAGGCTCAATTCTCTTTGAATGTCCAAGAAATGAATAAATAAGAAATTGCCTTCTGGAGAAGTATATTGGAAAATTGAAATAAATAACAGAAATATAGAACAAATTCTTCACTCTAGGAAAACTGTATTCGAAATAAATTGTATGTTTTAACAAGATCTACAATTTTTGTGCAGTAGGTAAGAGATTGCCTCACACTTATCGAAAACTCAATCAGAATAAAGAGGTTTTCTGAGATAAATATACGTGTGCATTTTAAGATAAACATTAAAATACATATGATATTATAATAAAATAATAACAACCACATACAATCCAATTTCTTTTTCAAGTGGATGAGCTTTTAGTTCAGGTACTCATCTTAAATATACCAAGTTTGGGGTTTAAAACTAAAACACTATCGGCGATAAGTGCAAAGAGAAGGTAATTGCGGGGTTTCAACGTGCAGCAAGAGTAATATATAATTACTGTCAACGTCTGTAGCCAAGAAACACTTAGAACATTTGGACAACCTTAGACGAGTGGGCTGGCAACGAGAGAGGTTTTGGCAGTGTTGGAGGTTTTAAAAATGATGAGGATGACATAAAAACCTCTTGCTTACAGCATATTACCAACCTAGAGGAAACAATAAGACTTGAATGCTTACTGGAATGTTATCATGTACTGCAGAACTGGATTTACAACTTACCTTTCAAGTCAAAAGTCATTAAGACATATGAAATGTATTATCAGCCTAAAACCCAAAAAATGTGAGACGGATTATCCCATTCCAGTCTACTCTTTGCATAGAGACGTTTCTAAAAAGTGAAATTGTTTTAAAAAAATGTCATTAAATATTTTTATTAAAATACCGTATGTCAGATATTTTCACGAGAAATGAAATCAAAACTTCTGGATTTTCTCAAATAAGAAGTTAGGTTTCTTCTCGTTCTTCTTTTTATTTCTTGGTCAGGCAAAGAGAACGGAATTTCATAGTCGTATAACGACCAGTTTATAGAACCTTTGCTTATCACTTAAAGTTACTGTATCACCTTATTAACAAACTACCTACAAGAAATTATGTAATAAAACCATTTTGGAAATGTCTGCATCGATTAATATGAAGTAGCTAGAAAAATAATTTCGTATGAATAGTTTGTTGAAGAATGAGAAGAAAATGCAATTTGAGTGTAACATTTTTAAACGGATCCGTATGTATGTATGGCAGTCATATAACAAAAAACTAATATTAAAAAAGGTACCCTCCCGCCCCAAACTATCCTTCGACGTGGAAACTGTTTCGATAATTTGATATTCCCACAGACGGTGGTAAAATTCAGTTCTTTACTTCTCTATGATATGATGTCAGGCTTGTCTCTTTACAGCTTTGGTGAATAGCAGCTGGCTGCTAGAGTAGTGAACAAGTGCGATAATAACAACGGTAAGTTGTTGACTGATAAAGGTAATAGGTAGGATAGGATAGAATTCTGCTGAACGGATTCAGTACGTTGACGAGGCTGGTCTTTTGTACGTATGCCCCAAGTGGGGCATCTCCAGTCGGAAGGACGAGGCTAGAGGAGACAAGAGGGCGGTGAACCCACGGTGTCACCACAGTACAGAAGGAAGGGTCTCTGCCATTTATCAGCTTGAAACTACCCGGCTGTTCAGTACAACCGACATCCTTCCGTCTGTTGCCCGAAGCAATTCAATTATGGGTGAGAACTATCTACGTTGGGCGTCAAACGTCCTCCATCTTTTATCCAAGAGCTATCGAAGCTTTCTCCAAAAAGGGGCGCCCTGACACACTCCGGGGCTCTTTCCCTAGGGCAAGGCCTAGAAACTAACAAGCTCCTCGCCCCCATTACAGGGTGGAAGTGCATACGCCACTTACGCCTGTCAACCCACCCAGGAGGACTACCGACTACCTCGGTCGGGTCGCCAGTAATCTAGCACACCGACTATTAGCTCTGCAGATTAACACCCGGAAATTTATAGGTGCCCCTCAACCCCGTCTGACGGTGGAGACGCACAGACGTCCCAGATCTCCTACCGGTATCGGGAACCACTGACACACCGAAGCCTACCCAAACGAACAACTCCTCTAGTGGAAGGGCTCCGACCCTGTGTACTCTAGCAATGTCAGAAGTACATGAGTGCTAGATGTCCGCAGCGCTCGCACCACAGCAGCTGAAGGCGACCGATTCCCTCCCTTACGGACGTGGTACGAAACAGGAGCATATCACCCTGCCATGCAGCCCCGAAACACCCGCCGCCACTTGTACCCTGAAAGAAAACACCAGATGAGAGATGATATGAAATGTTAATAGAAGTGAACGGTAGGAGCAGGAAATTCGGTGGATTAACCTGCGAGCATTCGCCTGGCGACCCGGGAAAATAGATTTCAACTGTTTCTGAATCGTAGTACTAGAGAATGTAACTTTGAAGTATAAATAACTTTACAGTTTAAAAATAACTTTCTGTAATAACAATCAGAAGTATAACTTACCGTGAGTCGCGGAAGTGTTCCTAGATCACATCTTGCCAAACTTTAACTTCTTATTGGTATCTAAAACACAACTGTGTGACTTGCTAAATTCTTGGTACACTTTTCCCTTTCTAATTTTCAGAACTGGCATGTCCAATACGACCAAAAGTGACGCTACCCATAAGCCACTATACTTGCTACATGTAAGTGGATCTGCACTAGACAGTTCCAACTGACGTCGGTTAAGAAACCTTTACAAAACACACATGCACCACGGCGCCACCTTGCTTGGTAATCGTGTACATTACTTAGAAAATCTCCTCGTGCGGGCAACGTGTGCGAAAACGTGGCACCTAATTGCTGGTAGTGCAACAGAGTTGCATGTTTGGGCAATTGTTGTAGAACCACAACTACTTATTTTTGTAACCTGCAACCATTTCACGTCAGAAATCAATCAGTGAAGTAAGAAAGCGACAGCAGCGCTCCAGGCGGAGGGCGTGATTACTTGGATTTTTTTTTCTTTTCATTCTCTGTCTTGCCATTGGCGCTGATTGTAGAAGCAACGAGTTTATACGCGCGTTCCTTATAATTTGTAAATCAGACCTGGCTGCATCAGTCAACATTGCAACACAAAGTAAAATGCGTACAGCACCTAACAAAAATATCAGTACCCACCGATACATAAACTGTACTGGAAATACGTTTGAAACTTCCTAAATTCAAAATAGCACTTTTAGGTAACGGCACATCTCACAATAAGTCTGTCGTTAACAACATAATCCAGAGACGGAAAGACTGTGAAATATCAAAGTTCATGTGTAAGTTCAACATCTTCCTAGGATACACCATGAAGATTTTCAAGAAAATTACTCCCTGCTACATTTTATATGTAGTTCAATAATATACGGCGTAACAGCCCGCAAGCAAGCCAGAGTCTGCCAACCCGACTGCCAACCTCACTCCCACGTACGCAAGGCAGAGGCGGAGAATCATCCAGCAGATACGGGAAGGAGATGTGGTCAGCATTTCGGTATCTCCAGCCAAAAAATTGGCTACTTGACCAGGATTCGCTGCCTATCGTAGCTCCTCAAATTCCTCACGATGCCGAATGAGCACCGATCCTGGGACTTAAAATCCGCACTGCTGTGGGTGCGATCGATCCCGGGTCCCCGATCAGGAAACCAAAGCACAATGCCCTAGCAACGGCGCAGGACGTTATATATGTTAACTTTCTCGAAATGCTTTTCTTTAAAGTGCCTCTAAAGATTTTCACTATAACACCATATGTTTGAATATGTTCATAACAAATGAAATGTTTATCTTGAATTTTCTGAGAATGTCCTCAGAAGTCCTCTTCATTTTTAACGACTTTTAGGAAACTCGGAAACTCATAAAATGTGAGATATAGACTTCTTACTAAACAAAATGTTGTAGATTTCGTTAAAGCACACAACTTGTCCTTTTTTTTTATTTTTTTTTTTTATTTTTTTTTTATTTTTATTTTTTTGAGTGAATCATTTTCCATTTATTCTTTGTTATTGGTGTCGATTTTCCAATAGTTATATCTTTCTCGAAAAGGAAATCTTTATTCGTCTGTTTCCCTCTGGCCATGCAAACAGAATGCGATTTCAAATCCATCATATAGCCAACACGTCTTAAAATCTACTGAACTCTCCTGTTTCAGTTGAAGCACAACGCCTATCTAGATATGAATTAGGTACAAAAATAAGCATTTTAAGCATAATTTGTCCTAGAATGAGTAGAGAAAGTCATGTGAATTTAGCACTTCAGGGTTTTGTTTCGTCTTTTGTTCTTTCTTCTCCGTATAACCACTATTTCGATACGACTTGGGACTAAGAAGCATTTTCTCATAAAATGTTGCTGTTAAATATTGCTTGTTGGTACGCACAATGTCAAAAAGTGGCAAGATCTGGTGATCCCTGAATTCAAAGTATAAAAAAGTGGTACAAAATCTAACAAGTTTACTGAATCAGACAATAAAATGCAGAAATTTTACCCAGTCCAGCCAACTAGCGCGTTATCTCCATAGCACTTTGATGACAGTTATTCAGGAATGTATGAGGTTGGCGAATGCTTGAAAATGCTCAATGAAAATAAACTTACATATTATCCATGCGCACTTGCATTAGGCACACCCTTCATTTTGAATAGGAAGTAGTACACATTAGCGTTGCCAACTCTCGCGTATTATAACGAACTCCTTTATTTAGTGAATTTTTTCCAGCTATTTCCTGTCTCCCATTTTCATTTAGTCCGGGAGATTGAATCTACCGTATTTCAGAAAAAGACACTAAGGTTACACTTAAATATATCGCGCATTTCTTACAAACATTACTTACGGTTATTTTGTGTACCATTGATATGTGAGTTTATTTCTAATTTTATTTAGAATATATGTACATATTTTATAATTATCTTTTATATAGCTTTTGCGATTATTAGTTTTAAAAGGGCGCTGATGACCGGTAGTTGAGCGCCCTTAACATACATCATCTTAAGGCACGTGCCTATCGCTGGTACTGATAGATTCTTAAAGAATTGGAAACTATTAACAAGTTATTTTCAAAGCACAAACGAAACCCCAAAGTAATTGAAACAATATTTTATTGATGAGGAGACAAATATAATGTTACTGCTTGAGGCATATCTACAATTTCTTTCTTGCATAGGTAATATTCTTGTTGAAACTTCTAAAACCCTTGAAATTTCCGATTTATCTGTCATGGAAGCATTTACTGCTGAAGAAGCTTTGATGAAAAGAAATATTGCAGGGAAATGAAGTTGCATGTTTTAGAAGCAGTACATAGAAAGTTTTAAACAAGTTAGAATCTGCCATTAAGATAAAAATTCAAAATAATTTCGTCCAATTCTACGAAACCTTATATTCATATTTGTTGAAACATGCAAACACTTCTGACAATGTAAAAATCCAATCATTGCCTCCCATTGAGTTTCAAGAGTAATGTCAATTTTAAAGATTTTTAAAATATCATTGTTCACCTTGAGTGATATAAATGAGGATAAACTCTATGATGAATTCTGTTCTTTAAAATATGTAATAAGTTCAGTAATTCCCTTGAGGGTAGTTGTATACGAAAGTGGGTAGCTCTGATGACGAGGCAAAATTTGAAGGTACATGAGATAAACAAAATTCTTGGTTTTGTTATCAGCATCTAACGCTCATACTGAACGAATATTCTCGTTGATGAACAACAAACGGTCTCATGAGAAGCGTAGATGGTAGTGTGTCTGCCTCACGTTCAAGAGGTCCCGAGTTCGAATCTCGGTTAGGGTGAGTTACCTGGATAAGGTTTTCTCCGAAGTTTTCTCTTATCCCGACAGACAAATGTCAGGTAACTCTAAGCTCCATGGACCCCGGAATCATTTGAACATCATTTCACCCATTTCATTCATCGTCCGATATGACTAAAGTTGGAGGTCGTAAATAAAAAAAATCTAACGCTCATACTGAACAAATATTCTCGTTTATGAACAGAAAACGTTTTCATGAGAAGAACTTTTGTAATGTGAAACTAATAAAAGCTGAGTTGCAAATTAGTTTAAATTTTGGTTACATTTATCAAGAATTTGTACAGAATGCAAAAAGTAATTGTAAACTTCCCAGATGCCCAAAGTGTGTAAAAATACACTTTCAAATAATATCCGTGGGTACTTTGTAATAATTAATGTTGGTTTTTGTTTATTTTATGTGAACTAGTTTAGGGATATATTAATAATTAAATATTTATAACCTTAACTAATCTCTCTTATTTTGAAGGAAAAAGTTGACAACCCTAGTACACAAAAATTAACATTCATACATGTTATGTGCATGCAGATTGCTACTGTAGTCATATTTTCAGAAGGCTTTGCTCTCCAGTCATCACTTATTTCCAATGATTTCTACATTTGCAGAGAGAGGGCAGGATTAGACGTTCTGCCAACATCTGCTGTCTCCCATCTGCTACCCTGTAGACAAATCCGCTTATAGGCTCATACGTAGGAGACGAACCCGCTGTTTTGGTTCGTTCATTTATCTGGGGCTTAGCTTTCTTTACGTCCCTTTCCTCCTTTAGAAATACTATCAAGCATGTATCAGCTTTTGTTATAACATCTATGTTATTGTTAACAGGTCAAATTTGATGCAGAACCTCCTGTAAGCTTATATTTTGTAATAAATCTTACTTTCTGCACTACGTAGAGTTGAAGTGTTGGGTTATATGGGCGAGAACAGTTGTGACTAATTTAAATGAACTACAGGGACAAAAGGGTTGAGAGTTTTACTAAATGTGATATAGCTGACATATTCTTGAATGCAACTGTCCGGAGAAAAGATAATTTAATTTTACAGAAAAGGGAAATTTTCCAATACAACTAAAAGCTAAGGCCATTTTTAACTCAAGATCTATAATAAAATTTTATAATGAGTGTCATGTTGAAATTTTGTTGTGATCACATTTTCGTCATAATTTTGTTATAAATAGTTTTATATTTTTAATTTAGTTTCGTAATTTACTCTTGTTTGTATTGCGGGATGATTAAAATTGAAAATTTTGAAGGTATAATGGATTTATAAGGAATTGAATTGCCTTCTCCCAGCTTTCCTCCAGTCGGTGGAGGTGAAATCTCATGTCTGGGTTACGGTTTCGGATGGTGCAATATTTTATTAACAATTTACTAAAATAATTGTTCTGAAGCTTCTTTGTTGATAATTATCTACTTGATGGGCATTAAATACAAACTGAAACAACACAATTTTATACAATTACTCTTTTAAACGTTCACTTCCGAACTTCGTCTTCTGTCCAAGCGTGTCTCAGAAGTTGATTCTAACTCTCTTAACAACCACTCATAATCACCTATATGCTCGTACAGGTGGCCCAATTGCACCGTCTTTGGGTAAGCAGATATCCCTTCGTGCGTTGGAACAAGACGGAGTAAATCCAGTTAAAAGGACGGCAGTGGCGTGACCGAGTTTGTTCTGTAGCGAGCGATGCGAGGCAGTTCCCAGGCTTTGACTGGGGGTGTAGTTCGTGATAATAGACAAGAACAGCGAAAAGAACGAAAAAGTCTTAGAATGTTTTCCATTTATATTAAATGTCTTTATTTTCCAGAGAGTAAACTGACTTTTTATAATGGTGATTTATTGATCAGTTTTCGTTTGACTTGTCCGTAGTTATCAATAGCTATTTTTACATTCTCCACTACATACTTAGTATTTAGGTAAAATATTGCATTCCACCCAAAAATTCCTTTCTCAGATTTGAGTGGAAATACAGCAGAACAATATATGTGTACTCATCGTGTGATGTAATTACATCATTAGGACTACATAAGCTATGAATGAGCAATCCTTTCACTTCGTTTGAATGCAAATCTTTTACGACCTCTTGGGCTACGTGTGAGAGAGACACAGTCAGGCAGGGCTCCGAACTGAAACAGTTATTCTAGGTTAAATTTTATTTAAAATTACTTCTTTTATAGTATTGGACAGAAAACCAGGTTTAGGATAACAAGTGCAAACGTGAAAGTAATTTGATATTTAGAAGAAAAGATAACCGAATATTAATCACAATTTTGAATAACAACAAAAACAAGTAAATTTAGAAGAAATGTTATTTTGATTGTTAAATAGTGTAGAAAAGTGATTTGAAAGAAAAGTTATAAAATATTATTAAATATTACAACGAACATAATTATAATTGATTGTGACGTGGACCAATAGTAAAATATTGGCTTGCCATAACAACGGTAGGACCAATAAATCGAGATTGGCTGAAGTAATCTTTCTTCTGCGCTTAACCGTCGTAAACAATGGACATGTGTATGAAGGTCCAGAAACCGACCCGAAAGCTACACAAGTGTTTTAATATACTACCGAACTTCACTAAAAGCTATTATTTTTTAAGTGTTTAAAAGAATTGTTTCAAATTGTTTACTTAAAAATATAATTTGGAAAAGAAAGTATTGAAAAATTATTTCTTCTTCACACAAATCCACCATCACTCTTCATCTGCGACCGCACCCTAAAATTAGATCTCATGTTAAAACAATAGCAGCCGAGGTAAGTTCCAGAATCCAGCTTCGAGAAAACCAACGCAGAGATCGTCGCAACAACCCAATTACATTTGCAATAAAAATCCTGGTGCAGCACTATGCTGCTAAAATGTCAAATGCCTCTAAGGGAGACAAGAATAGTATGTAAAACGATAGACCAGTTATAAAATAAACACAAACACATATTTAGCCTGTAATAGAAACCTTCGAGTCGCAATGAATGAAAATAAACAGCAGACTTAAGCAAAAGTTTGATAATGTTGTTTCCATACAAACGTAAAGAACTACAGACACAAAATTACTTCATATTCCCTTTATCTTAAGCTGGAGAGCGCAGTTCTGTAGCTTTAATGTTTAGATTTACTCTACAAAGAGTATAGTAATTTAATAATAGCTATGATAGGCGAAACTATTATATGTTTCAAATGGGAAGAGTTCTCGCCTGTAGCGAATCAGATGCGTTAGAGCCTTCACCGTTGCCAGCTCGTTATCCCCACTCTTTTTATATTTCCCTCTCTCTCGCGCACGTGCGAGTCTTCTTGGCGCTAAGACATAAGGAAACGCAAACTGAATTTTCCAAAGTTTTATAATAATGCAGTTGTTGAAATCACAATTGCAATATAGTTTAAATATTTAGTTTGAAATTAATTATAGTTTATGAATTACTTATTTTTCTAATCCAACGAAAATATCATAGGTGCATCCGTATGGCTGTGAATGTTGCTTACGTTAAGAGATATTACGTCATTGTCATTGTCTTCATCGTCTGAGTACTGCAAATTTATGATGATAGATTCCAAAATCGTCTTAGGTGCTATTTCTTTCTAAAAGTCGTCTTCTTGTAGTTTATCTGATGTCTTACACATTTTCCCAGGTTGTTTTGTTCCTTGTCAATTTCTTCGTGAGTAAGTCGTTCAACGTCAGTCACTTTAAAAATATTATTTCTGTTTGGAATATAATTTGAGCCCAAATTAATTGAAGCGGATTGCTCTGGCAGTAGTAAGGGGGAAGATGGATCGTGTCTCATTGATCCAGCTGATACACTTTTTCATGGAAGAGTAACTGAATAATGCTGCTTTGAACTCTCTGGAGTAAATAGAGATTACGAACTATTCGTAAACAAGATATAATATGAACAGACACGTTCTGCCAGACCAGCAGGAAGTGTATTGTGTCCTCTCATAGAATTTAACAAACACCTTGGCTTTTTCAAAGTACATATTTCTTTTATCACGCCATGTCAAATGTTTACGTTTCAGTTCTGAGTAATTTGAAATATACGTTCATGCATACATGACAAACAATAATGATATTCATTACAGTGCTTACGTTGCAATGCGTTGTTATAGTATAATGGTATCTACTTTATTAATTTGTATTAGGAAAACTGTTTGAGCTAAATATAGAGGGATTTTACGGTTATGTTAAATACACTACTCTCTCTTTCCTCATGGATCATTTTTTGCAAAATCTGAATTTTTGTCTTAGCGCGAATAGTATTTATTAGAGATTGATTAGTTTGGCGCTCGTCACACACCAGAATAGGGGAATGCAGTACAACACCGCAGGGCTCCGATTGGTTGCTCACCTAGTAGCGCTCAAGGACAAACATAGTCCCATTTGAAACACATAATAATATGATAATAAGAATATTGATCAACATAACAACAGTAATATAAATAATAGCAATAATAGAAAGCGAGCAAATGCTACTGAAACACAATATGCCTCAATGTTTGCATGGTTTTCTTTGCGGATCTTTGCAATTTGTATAAGTTCGTAACGTTAGACAATACCATCGTAAACAGAATGTAAGGGATCTGATGTGCTGTACCCATATGACTTTCTCTACTGTTGTAAAACAATTCTTACAAATGCTTATTGTTCTATCAATTTCACGTCAGTCGAGATAAACGTTACCTTGTTGCTAATTTTCTTGTAGGTGCGAGGTCAATATGGGTATGCTGCAGGCTTTAAGGGATAATCGACTCTTAGAGTTGGTCCCTTGTGACGTCTTTTACATTCCGTTCTCTTTGCATGGACAAGCGTTAAAAATGAATATCTGCTACCTATTTGAGCAAAAGTATAAGTATTGGAAAATTCAGGCAAATAACCGTAATATGGAATAGCTTCAAAATTTTTCACTTCACCAGAAACAAAGTTGTTCGATATAAGTTTTGTGTTTTAACGAAATTTCATTTTTGTGTAGTAGGAATTGGAGTTCTCTTAGGACTTTTAATCTATGCAAAAATTATCCAGGATGTAAGGGAATTCCCAGAAAATTCAAGATATAAATTTTATTTGTCATTAAATATTTTAAAAATATTATTTTAAATAAAAATTTTGAATTATTGTTTATAAATATACAATTTTCGAAAACTTTTCTATGTAAAGAGTATTAGGGGTGAGGTGGTTTCTTGAAAATCTTCTTGTGGCATACCTGAAAGATTCGGAACTAAAATATCAAGTTCGATATTTAACATACATTTAGTGTTTCAGTTATCTTGTTCACACACACACACACACACACACACACACACACACACACACACACACACACACACACAAACACACACACATACACACACGGATACACACACATACACCATACATACATATGGACACACACACACACACACATACACACACGGATACACACACATACACACACCATACATACATATGGACACACACACACATGTGCGCACGGATATTTTTCTATTGTTTACTATCACGAACTACACTCATCAGTTCAAGCCTGGGAACTAACTCGCGACGCTCGTTTCAGAGAATATTCGGTCACGCCACTGCCGTCTGTTTAACTAGATTTACCCCGTGGATTCTGCAACTGTTCTAACGCAAGAAGGGATATCGTCTGAAAGACGGTTCAGTTTGGCCACCTGGTATATCTTGTTTGTGTCTTATTCACAATTTCATTTCCACATACAATACAAACATTATAACATTTTTTAAACATTCTGCTCTCCTTTTTAAAGTCCCAACAGTATTATAAAATCGACAAACAATTTTTATTTTTAGTGCCAAACAAAAACAACTGATTCGGACCAAATATGTGTATATAGAAGGCACGAAAATATTTATAAAAATAGTGTTAACTTAGTACAGATTTGAAGCAATGTATAGAACATATGGGAAAAGGAGTAAAAGAGTGTAAAAGCATATTAAGGTTACAACAGACTTTCATAGTATATATAAAACAGAAAGTTGATGAGAAGGAACAAAAAGTGTGATGTGTTGCACTCATTTAATTTTCTCTACTCTTATAAAAATTATTCTTACAAATTCCTATTCGCCGAAATCATGTAACTAGAGATAAAGATTTGCAAAATTTATGTTATTGCAAATTTTTCCTCAAGGTATGAAGACAACAAGGGTGCACAGTAGACTTAAAACGAAAGTCAAATATTTCAGAGCTGGTCGCTAAATGATAGCCTTAAAATTCTGTTCGCTTTGTATGGGCAAGAGATAAGTAAATGAATAACGACTTTCCATTTGTATTGGAGAATTCAGACAAATAACAAGGAATATCTCCTAGATGTTTCATTCAAAAAACTAAATAAATACGTTTGATGTAAAATATGTATTTTAACCAACTCTACATATTTTGTGTAGTAAGATTTTGTCTGTATTCTACCGTTTACCAGTTCTACAAGAGTCATCCAGAATAAAGAGCTTTTCGGACATTCACAGAAATTTCAATATATACATTTTAGTTGTCATGAAAATATTTTAAATATTTGGTATTCTAATAAAAATCACGGAATCGGTTTTTAAAAATAAAATGTTCTGTATAAAGAGTAGTCTGATGTGGGGGATTTCCTTGAAAATCTTCATGTCGTATGCTTGGAGGATACAATTAAGCAAGAGTAAAGGTAAATGTAACGTAGATAGACCATAAAGAGGTTCCTGTATAACCGATACATATCTTTGCATGTAGTGCAGTAGATACTTCGTGACTGTAGTAACATTCCTAGGAAGAAAGTATAAGCGAAGAGGTCCAAGGAGCCACAGGCTCTGGATGACGATGGGGCACCTAAAGTTTCCAGTATATACGCGTCCCACATACAAGCATCTCGCTCCCGGTGGTGCGCATCAAGGGCCCCCAAGGAGGTTAATGACCGGTTTGAGGCGCCAGAGATGAACCCTTCAGCGCCAACCGTCCGAACACCGTCCCCTAGTCCTCGAATAGATGGGAAATGGTGGAGAGGATGTGCCTAAGTGACAAGGTGGAAACCCCAAATCAGAGTGCGGGAAACGAACCCACGAACTCCTAAATACTAGTCAGAGACATCACCGCAAGCCCCACCTTGCTGTAAATTATATTATCCACCAGAGCTTACCACAACTAGGCTCTTGAGAACCGCGTGGGCTTTTGAGTCAGTCTCGTGTTGCTCTTGACACCAAGCTTAGAGTAAAATTAATTAATAAAGGTTGGATGCGTGTGCGTTTTTCTATAGTTATACTGCAAATGGGCTGTATTGTTATCGCTCGCACATGTAAACAACTGCAGGTAGGTATACCCTGACGATGACAACTGCGAGGGGAAACAAAACAGTCGCGTTGTACTACACCTTGACCTTGCGTCTGCATACACTTGCAAGGCAATGCTTCACTCACAAAGTACTACGTTACGTTGTTTTCGACGTATGCACATTTGATGACAATGCTGTACATCTGACGTCATTCATACTCTCTGTCCAGCTAACTTGTATCGCATGCAAGAACACATCACACAAGGAAGAGAAAAAAACGTATATCTGATTGACCAAAACTCTATTTAGCTTTCATAGCAAGTTAAAGCTTTTTGGGAAAGACCTTTTGATTAAAATATTTGCTCACTACAAATTTTTGAAGAAAATTACTGAAAAACTTCCTGTTGTTCGGGTGGAAACTGAAGATTACTTGAGTAACATGCCTGGTCTTGCTGAGGCTGATTTAATGACTTGAGATCACTTAAACCTTCATTTTCATTCCTGGAAAATTCTTTTGATGTTGATGTTGTGGACGTTTCATCAACAATAAGTAAGGACACAGCAGAGTTGTACAAGAGGACGTAGGATTAAAAGGGCTCAAACGAAGTGGTGTTTCTACCACAAAATTTTGGAAGAATGATCCAAAAGAAAAATACCGACCAACATAAGAGTGTGCTAAGAGAGTTATTTAAAACTTTAGGAATCACTCAACGCTTAAATTCATTAAATCCAAATATCGATCTGAACTAAAATCGATGAAAACTGATGAAAATTTATGTGAACTTGTGCGAACTGTGCTTACCATTACCAGCCAGATTTCAAAAAACTATCAGCAAAATACAACATTCGAAAAAGCACTTCTCAAAAGTAAAATGTCATTCCTTCATGTACCTAAACAGCGTAGTGTAAAGTAAATGTTCCTTCATTTGTTATCAAATGAAAAATGTGTCTTCATTTTATAAAGAGCTTTATAAAATTCTTTTACAATGTGATTCACTTGTAATTAGCTTCACAAATTTGCCGCTCCCAAAATTAAGGTTAGTGGCCTCTGTCAATACACCTAGAGTCTGTCACACGGAAAGTGCAATTTACTTAATATTTTTCCGTATCGAAGTTTGTTCCTCTTTATTTATTTTTAATTTACGCCCTTCAACGTTAAGTCATATAGGACGATAAATGGGTAAAATGGTGCTCAAATGAGCCCAGGATCCCTAGAGCTCAGAGTCACCTGACATTCGTCTTTCAGAATTAGGTAAAAAAAACCAGAAAACCACCCTAACCGAGATTCGAACTCGGGACCTCTTCAACGTGAGAGACATGCTGCCATCTACGCTACCGAGGCGGGCAGTTTGTTTGTCTGTATCTCTGTCTCCGATGACTCCACTCTCGGCTTCTAGAGTATTGAACTACGGAGCTAGGATATGCATGAAGATAAACATCAGGTTAAGATGCTGATGGAGACCAATAGACAAATGATCGATCTTTGAAGTGAGTTGTCAACTGTTTGATGATAAAGAGCTAAACTGTTTCTGTATCTTAGTACTAGAAACTGTAACTTCTGAAGCGCCAGTACTTCACAGTAACAGTAACAATGAGAAGTGTAACTCGCTATAGCCAGGTAAGTGATAACCCGAGCACGGTCGTTGGGCGTCTACAGCCGAGGGTTATTAGAAACATCCCTTCATACATCCAAATACATATCTGGCGGACGTGTTTGCCAAACTCTCTGTCCAACGTTTGGAAAATGTACATTTAAGTGAATTCGAAAATTTAAGCCTAATTATGCGAATACATTGTCATGTTGAAAACTCAGGTCTCCGAATATTTATCTAAAATCTTCCAGCATTAGAAGTATCATAAACAAATTGTGACGGCTACGGCGTGTGCCTGCCCGTGAAGAAATTGAGTGAGTCAACCTATTCTACCGCCTTTGTTGTTGGCCAGCGAGAGAAGCAAGACGGCCAAGATGGCAAGGACGGCCACTTGCTGACGACACGAAGCCGGAAGTAGCCACTTTGTTGCGCGGGCCGGTCGATTTCCGGAACTCTGCATTCGATTTGCAGAACCTTCTCACCGACCGGCCGGCAGGGTATAAAAAGGCCAAGAAACCTAGCAGTTAATTTTTCTGCGATGTCTGTTCCCCTAAAGTTGCGCCTCTTTATGGCTCTGGTCCTCCCTATCATGCTCTATGCGTGCGAAGTCTGGGGTATGGCCGCAGGCTCACACCTAGTTCTGCTCCAACGTGCACAGAATAAATGTCTTCGGATTATTTATTCTGTTTGCACAAGGTTCCCCGTGAGATTACTTCACGAGGCTTCATCTCTCCGATATGTGGAGGATAAAATTAGGCGCCGGGCGACAAAATTCTTCGAGGTTTGCCCCAACATCAGAGCGCCCTCGTCAGATCCCTTGGGGATTATGTACCTCGTGAGCGTCGCTTAAAGCGATACCGGTTACCCCGCATGTCTTGCGGTCACTACCGGTAACCACATGATCTCCATTCCAGCCTAAATTAAATTTCAGCTAATCCAAAAATTTTATTCCGGAATATTCAAAATTATACATACCTTCTTCCTAGTTTATTAACTAATCCACCAGCGGTGCACGCTGTCCGTAGCACCCGGTTCATCATTCCCTGAGGAGCAACAAGCTACCTCCCTACACTACCCCCACTTAAACTACACCCGTCATTCTGCAACATCCACATCCCGCCACTACGTGGTTAAGCTCTTCCCAGAGCAGGTACACGATTTGACCACCCTTCGGGCTGCTCCAAACAGCCCGCCTTCATGGAGTTGAGTTGAGTTGAGTTGCAGTTAATTTCGGAGAGAGTCATGAGAGCAGAGCAATCGTGAGTCTGTCTGCAAGGAGTGCAGTATAGTCCAGCTCAGAAGTGATGTGTGTACAGTAAAAAGCAGCTTCTGCGAGTTGGAGTTGACATGTGAATACTATTATGTGTTTCAAATGGGAAGAGTTCTGCAGTCCAGCTAATCAGATGCCTTATCACACTCAGCGTTGCCAGCTTGTTCTCTTTTTATATTTCCCTCTCTCTCGCACACTCATACAACATGCAGGTCCGCTTGGCGCAGACGTAAAGGTAAGCAAATTATATTTTACAAACTTTTACAATGATGCAGTTGCCAAAATCAAAATTGGAAAAAGCATTTTCGCAAATTATGTATATTTCTAAATACTATAACTATAATTATAGTTTATGAATTACCTGTTTTTCTATTCCAACGTAACTGCCAGTAGCTCATCCATATGGCTGTCAATGTCACTTCCGTTAAGAGACAATTCGTCATTGTCACTTTCTTCATCGTCTGAGTCTTGCAAATGTATGATTATAGGTTCCAAAATCTCGTCAGGTGCTATTTCTTTCTTAAAATCGTCTTCTTGAAGGCTTTCTGCATGCCTTACGCAGTTTTCCCAGTCGTGTTGTGTTACCTTGTCAATTTTTTCGTGAACAAGTCGTTCAAGTCCATCAGTTTAAAAGTATTATTTCTGTTTGCAACCCCCGTTTTTATTTGAGCCCACACCAACTCAATTGGATTATATTGGCAGTGGTAAGGTGGGAGGCGTATTACCTCGTGTCCCATTTCAATTGCAAGTTGATCCCGCTGATACACTTTTTCCGTGCTTTTAAACGGAAGTACTCTTTGCAATAACTCATTTTTAGTTTCTGTTTCCTAAAATTCAACCCCCCTTTTTTGTAACCATTCAACAATTTCGTTTCCTCTGCTGGCCGAATTTGGTATTTTATTTGCAATAACCGAATGATACGGTGCATTATCCATTATAATAATGCTTCCCTCTTATAAATAATTTAAGAATCTGTTAAGAAGCCATACTTTAAATGCAGCACCTTTCATCTCTTCGTGATAGTCTGAGGTACTTTTGGAGAGAAAAATCCATTTGCTTTCTTACAGGAACCCTGTCTTAGCAGATCCAGCATGACAAATGAGCTGACTGTCTTTTCCAACAGGTATCTTTAGGCCAACCCTTTTTGAGGAGTCTTGCCAGATTGACTTTTGTGTGTGGTTTTTATTCGCCCACGTCTCGTCTAAGTAAAAGATAGGTCTTGCATCACCAGAATGTCTAATTTCACGCATTTTGCGTAAGAATTTTCATCTTGCCACAACAGTGTCTCCTCTCCATTAAACATTGACGCCCATCATTTGTCTTTCTGTACCTGAACCCTAATCCCCTCAAAATTCCGGGAAGTCGATGATTTTGACCCAGTGTATGAAATTTTCATTCTAAGAGCGCAAGTTATTTTCTGTATAGTTGAAAATTCACCTTGTTCATAAAACTCGAACACAGTTCTACGTACAACGTCCTTGTCAAAATCACTTAAATTTGTAACCCTCTTCGGAGGACTAACATGTTTCCTGGGCGACACAAACACCTGAGCACCACAGGAATCAAATTTTCTTGCCTCTCCCACAAATGCGGGGCACACTTGTGTTACCTACACCACACGCTTCACCAGTAAACCGTTGAGCATTTTTGAAATCGAGCTGATTTCTATGTTCCTCATTGAAGAATCATTTTTTGAAGAATGTGTACACCTTAAAAATAATATTCGAGCCTGACTTCGCAATACCTGCTTTTCTAACTCGCCACTAAATTTACCGCAAGAAGCCACTGCACTATTTAACTCTTACTCTACTGTTGGGTAAAGAAAAACTAAATGATATTGATCTGAACTCTCCAGAGTAAATAAACACTTCTTATCCAGCATTCATTCATAAACATATGCATACAGCATTCCACAGGCTAACAAAAAATGAAGTGTTTGCTCTTTCTCGAATTTAACACCTTTACTTATTCACAGTAATTCTTTTATCACATGTCAGTAGTTTAAATTTCAGTTCTGAGTAATTAAAAGTATATTTATATACATACACACCAACCACTTTGAACTCTCTAGAGTAAATAGAGATTACGAACCATTCATAAACAAAGATATAATTGTGACCAGACACGTTCTGCCGGGGCAGCAGGAAATTTATTGTTTCCTCTCGCTCGAATTGGCTTATTTAAAGTAATTCTTTTATCACGTCATGTCAAACATTTACGTTTCAGTTCTGAGTAATTAAAAGATATACGTACACGCATACATGCCAAGCAATAATGATATTCATACAGTGCTTACGTCACGATGTATTGTTACAATACAAGTAATTGTGGTTTATTTATTTGTATTCGAAAAACTATCTGAGCTAAACATATGGTGTTTCTCATTGTTATGTTAGATACATTACTCTCTACCTTCCATATGGATCAGTTTCGGCAAAATCTGAATTTTTGTCTTAGCGCGAATAGTATTTCATACAGATTGATTGGGCTGGCGCTCCTCACACACCACTTAGCGGGAATGCAATACGACAACACCGCAGGACTCCGATTGGTTGCTGACCTAGTAGCGCTCAAGAACAAACGCCTTCCCATTTGAAACACATAATAGAGTTGTTATGTGAGAGTCGGCAAGGAGAACAGGTAAAAGGGAAGTATCCTGTGTACGTGAAAATAATTATCAGCAGCGCAAGTTAATATATAGCCCCAC
The DNA here is from genome assembly GCA_030765055.1 of Mantis religiosa. Taxonomy (NCBI): domain Eukaryota; kingdom Metazoa; phylum Arthropoda; class Insecta; order Mantodea; family Mantidae; genus Mantis; species Mantis religiosa. The sequence goes on along the minus strand of CM060952.1, from coordinate 82,205,371 downwards.
TACAGCAATATGTAAGTACCATTCAGCAAATTGGAAGTCAGAGATTCAAATCCGACCCTGATAGTGGTCTTTAATTGTCCTTAAAATTTACAGGCTGGCCCCGTAGTTCAGTCGGTGGAGCACCTGCCTGCCGTGCTAGGGGTCCCGAGTTCGACTCCCGGCAGTGGGATGGGGATTGTTCTCCGACCAAGATAATTCCTCATCTTCCCCAGAGTGTGGCAGTATGAACGAGATTGCGGATTAAATATTATCGAATACGAGTTGACACCTTTGATATGTTCCGAAGGAGAAAGACCACCGATATGACCATTGGAGTTAAAGGCGGGGTATAAATGGAACAAATAAAATAATTACAGTCAGTAGATTTACTGGAATGTAAAATAACTCCTTTGGGACAAAATTCTAATTCACTGGCGGCGCCTATATGGTCCTGTACATTGGCAGTCATAGTGACATGTTACTAGTACCTACAGAATGGATCATATTTGGTGGATAAATTTCAAACCTCTGCAACACCTCTCTTTAAAGTTTAAATGTCATATTTCTATTCTTCCCTGAATCTACTTTCTTTGCCTGAAACTGGCCGCTACCTCGAAAATGTTGCATGACAAAGAATATGGCGCAGAGAGCGTTGCTGTTCATAGATTAATTTACCCAAATTAGCATTCCTATGATCTTGGCATGTCTGTAAGTGCAATATTTGTATACCGATGCATTTTATTCTTAAAATTATATAAACGCATCTCACAGAAAATACGTTGTGATGTACAACAGACTTCAAGAATAGCTCAAACATGCATGCACCCGTTCATATAAAAAAATCATTTACGATCAACGTGTTATTAAGAAACATATTTAATTTGAATAATTATTCTGTTACATTCTTGTAGAATAAGGCAGTGTATGCCATTTTGTTTACAGTCCTTCCTGTATTTGATTACTGAATCGCTAGGCTTTCAATGAGGTATACGCATGCATGAGTAAATAGCTTTGTTAACCCATTAAGCAGGCATACCACAAAAGCCTCAGTGATAATCCGCCTTTCTACTTCCGATGTAATCGGCTTTGAGCGTCCAGTCAGTCATTCGTGTAGTTTTGTGTCTCTTCGACGAGTGACGCCAGCGCCACTTGTCATTACAGCAATGTTCAGCATTTGCATAATTACAACTTGTATCATGCGTGCAATCTCACCAGATATCTAACACACTGAATATTGCAACGTCAAATTTAAATTGCGTTCAATCTAACGCGGAATAAATATCACCTGTTGAAATAAAGAAATAAAAAAGCAGATACAGGATGTAAGTTTATTGGTGTAATACATTTGAATTTCAGACGCATGTACATATGAACATTTTTTTTACTGTTTTGACGTCAGAAACACGTCCCCCAAATGCTAAGGTTATTCAATAATTAGTGGAAACATTTGAATTGACAACAAATAAATCAATTTTGGTGCAGCCACATTATTGCAGTGCTTATAAGTAATCTCCTCCAACATGAAGAACTCGCTTCCACACATCAGGAAGCTGACGGATGCCATTCACAGCGTCTTGTTGTCCTATTATTCGAAAACACTGCTCTAATGCTGTTATAATTCCCTTACTAGTTCAATACAAGTCCATCAACGATGTTCTTTCAGCAGTGTTCTAACAGCATTCACATGCACATCATCACTTGCTGATTGCGGTCTGCCAGTTCCACGTTTTTGATGAACGTCTTCCCTTCCTCTAAGAAATACATTCGCCCACCTAGCCCCACGGTACGACATGGTAAAGTATGTCTACCATAAGCCTCTAATAATTCTTTATGGCATTGTCATTGATACTTCTTGCAACCTGAATTTTAATGAAGCATCTTTATTCGTATTTACTAAACATATTTAGACTACTAAAGATAACAGCCTGCAATTAAACTTACTAAAATGTCATATTAAATAAAATTATTGTCTTCAAACTCACAGCTAACAAACATTAGATGCACTTATGTTTCATTATTATGAGCTTATATAGTTTACCGCTGATAGCGCTAAATGCAGGCAGTGTTGTCACTAATTTTTGAATGGCCCATGTATATGACATCAATTAAGAAGATACATACTGTACATCTGAGGTGTTACATTTACATGACCTTTGCTATTTACTCACCGACATACTGTTGTCAAAGTTGACCACTACAGAACACAAATAGCGACTTATTGTTTAAAAACCACTGATGCGATGCACTCACATAACTACCTCTACTTTTGTACAAACTATCCTTACAAGCACGTATTGCTCTATCTATTCAAGATAAACATTATATTATTGTAGGTACATGATTAAGTCAGGGGTTCTACTCCCATTAGTCCTGGACCCGTAGGACCAGAACCCGAGCCTCACGAGTCTTTTTCCGTAGGGCAATACCTATTTTATAAACTGCCCCCCCCCCCCCGCTGCACGCTGCAGACAGGATGGAAGTAAGTGGATACGCCACTTACGTGCCAAATCCAGAATGGACCGGCAAACAAATATCCTTGGTGTGGCTGCCGGTGATCTAGCACACCAGCTACTAGCTCTGCAGGCTAGTACCCGGAACTCTTTAGGCAACCCTCTGCCTCCTCCGGGCGGCCGTAGCCTGGCCGGAGGTACCCAATTCCTCGTGGGTATCGGGAACCACTGCCCCCTAGAGTCCAACCCAATCCGAACACTTCCAATCAGGGAGGGGCTCGAATGTTCGGCCCGATGTTCCTCTGGTAAGTCAGAGGTACCACGAGTGCTAAGGGTCCGCAGCGCTCGCACCACGGCAGCTGAAAGGGACGAGTCCCCTCTCCTACGGGATATTGTAGGTACAAGGAAAGTAGACTTTAAGTGACACGCAAATGTTTAAGAGCACTGGTCGATATGCCATGTGTTTGACATTCCATTTTATTTGCATAGCCAAAGGATTAAAGTTAAATAACAACCTCCTATTTGATGAAATTATTGGAAAATTCAAGTAAATAAAAGAAAATCTCGGAAATTGAATGAGTAGAGCTAGACTGAAATATGCATTGCCATAGTCGGGATTTTAACGACGGATCTCCTGCTCTCCGTGAGCTTGCTCTAACCAACTGAGCTACTTTGGCCAACATGCCTACATGACATTAAATTCCCCAACTGGCTCATATGTTTTCCCGGTGGACCACTAGGGGTTTTCATATGCTATGACACATGCAGCTTTTGTGGCGACGTACTATGCTGTAAGTACTTAAGCTTACTTACTATAAGCGGGAAATCCGTGGTTAAAATCCTGGCTATGGCATTAAATTTTTCAGTCTGCCTATACTCATTCAAACCTTAGCCTACACACGACTGGTGGGGAGCAAATAATTATTTCCATCGCGGAAATTACTCATTTTACAACAAATTCAGGTATTTAACATAAATTGTGTGTTTTAACCACACGTACATTTTTCTATAGTAAGATTTCGTTTATCTCTTACGATTTACCATTTATACAAATTATTCAGAATGAAGAGGACCTTAGAGGTCATTCCCAAAAGATTTTTTTTCATGAAAATATCTTAAAAATTACGTATTTTAATCAAAGTGACATGAGTTGTTCTTGAGAAAATCAAAATTTTGTAAAATAATCCCTATGAAGTAGATAGTATGGAATGAGGAATATTTTATAAAAATATTGTTGCACCCTTGGAAGATGCTGAACTTAAATGTCAAGTTTAGCATCTAACCAACTTTTCAATTTTGAATTTGTTCATAGACATACATACGCATACTTGCTTTACTTTATAATTTTTTTTTTTTATTTAAGCCGCCTCAAAATAAAAACTGTTGGTGAAATCTCCACATTAAACTTCTGCAATAGGTGCGTTTACTATCTACCAGAAATTTCCATACTTGATAGAGGAAATACAGATATTTTAACACACAATTTACGCCACTTTTTTGTCATTTAGTAGGCCTTTGCACACAAATTCGAACAATGTCGATTGAATGATCCATGGACAAAGGAACGTCGCGCCGCTGAGAAACCGGTCGGCAGTCACTTGTTGCATATCGCGTCGGCGCCGACAGTGAGTGTTCCGTGTTTCAGTCGCTAGCCGGCCGTCTAGTCGTTCACGCGGTACCGGTGTATCAGTGAGCGAGCGCGTGCATCAAGTGGGAACGGAGTTTGACTTAGGTAATGCATGCTTTACTCTTTTCTAACTTTCACAAATACTTCCAAACATTTGTATTACCAATATATTGTCGTATCCACGGCAAGTTTATAGATATCGAGATTTCGTTGGAGATATGTGTTTTGAGACTCGCTGATTAAAAGAAAAAAATAGAAAACGATCAGAGGGCGCATGTCTGCCTCTCAACAGCATAGCTCAAAAACAAAAAAGGGCATATATGTGCATTCATATGAGTTCCTATACTCACTGTTCTATCTACGCCATGTTAACTAAAATAAAATTTGTAGAAACAGTTTTATTACTTACTTCCTTAGGGGTACAACGTGAAAAGAGAATAGTATAGGCTTAATTGATGATTAAATCTTTAAAGAGTTGGTCACTATATAATGCTTGACATTAATTGCAAAATTTACACCAAAAACAAGGAATATTTCAAAAATAGTTTACTCTACAAAGAAAGTTTTACATAAAGCGTGTGTTTTAACCACAACTAATTATATTGTTTGTATATTAGAATTTTTATCTATCTCTTGCAGTCATTTAGAGAGCACTTCAGCAGCTATTATCAGAAAATTTAAGTTGTGAGTTTTATTTTTTGTGGATATATCTTAAACGTATGGTACATTAAACAAAATCGTTACTCACGTTTTTGAATAAATTAAAATTTTCGAAAGGAGTTCCATGTAAAGCCACTGGGAGAGTTTCTTGGTAGTTTTCGTGTTTATCTTTTCAGTTTACAAACACACATGAACACGGAACTAATTCTAAATTTGTTCTTTTTTAATTTGAAATTTCAAAACATATATTTCCATTAAAATCTTGTATTGAATGTTTAGGTGTAATATGACCATATGCGTGATAGGGAACGTAAAAGACGTTGTCTTTAGTTTTCTCAAAACTGTTCTAAATAGTTTGATTAAATTGGCTTATGGATTAAACATTTACAGAATAAATTAAATGTACATCTTGAATTTTCTGGGAGTGTTCTCAGAAGCCCTCTTCATTCTGTATGACTTTTGTACAAATGGTAAAATATAACATGTAGGCAAAACATTATTATACAAAAAATATAGTTACTATTAAAACACAGTTTATATCAAATAAGAACTTTCTAGCGTTAGTTTTTTCCTAGATATTGTTTGCTAGGCACCTAGTTTGAATTTCGAATATTTACACTTACATCAAGAAGAAAATCGACTTGTGCAGGCCTTAGAAAGAGAAAAGAATTTCAAAGCCCCATATAACGATCTGCTTTTTGAAAAATTGACTGATGCCTTAGCCTACTGCATTTTTGTATCTACAAAGAAATGTGTCAATGTGCAATAAAATTTTGCTCTGTTAAAAGAGATAGAAGAATGACGTTTTTAACAATAGTTTGCACAATAATGACGACAAAAACTCATGCATTGCAACAAATAAGATTATTGAAATACTAATTCTACATACCTTGTAGTTAAGATATATGGATTTAGTATATGCTTTTTGTTTAAATATTTTATACGAACAGAAACAAATATGTTAAGGTAGCAAATCTGCTGTAGTTCATCCAAAAATTAGATACAAAGATTTTACTGAAAATGAAACTCTTCAGGTCTATACACTTAAAAATCAGCTTTAGAAAAATATTCTCGTGTATGTGCACGTACGAACGGCATAACTGAAACAAACAAAAATCGATTAAATAACGAACTCAGGTATTTAATTTCAGCACCTTCAAAGTAGATGATTTCAAGAAAATCTTCCCCCCTACGTGAAACAAGTTTCTAAAATTTTTATTTTCTCAAAAATGTCTATAACAAATCTGATTAGAATACCACGTGTTTAAGATATTTTCAGATAAATGAAATGTGTATCTTGAATTCTCCAGGAACATTCTCAGAAGTACCCTTTTGCATAAAGAAGACCATAAGAGATAGAGAAAATCTTACTAAATAAAATTGCATGAATTTGATAATTTCCGAGATATTCCTTGTTATTATTTTGAATTTTCAACTACTTTTACTTTCCTCAAATAGGAAGTCCTTATTCATTTGTTCAAGTTCTTCTCGGGAAGCAAGCCAGGTGAAAAGCCCATCTTGGTAAAATGCAACAGTTCCCGGGAGCGGAGAGTTAAGGAGGCTTTGGCCATTTCCTCGAGGGGAGCACGCTGGATGCTGGATTTAAGTTCAGCTCCTCTTGAAAACCGGCCTTAAAATGAAAATCCGTCGACTTAAAGAGCACAGATCTATACAGCTTGATAATCAAGTTAAGTAGTTACGTTTCTTTGACCGAGTTAATTTTCTGTACTCACGCAATCTTCTGACCTGGCATTTAATTTACTGAAAACAGTCTTTTGTTCAGTAATGCGAATATTGATAGTGTTTTGTCTTTGTTTATATTTGCGTTATATGTGTTTCATTTGTGGTTATAACATTTAATAAATATCCAGATAATAGAATCATCCGAAACGTCGATTTCTTGTCGTCTTTTCACCTGGCTTGCTTCCCAAAAGTAGCTTGAACATATTCGTCGCCAGGAAAGCTTCAGATCTTATCCTTGTTCATTTTTATCTCTTGGTCATACAAAGAGAACGTAATGTCAGACAAATCACATAACGACCAGCTGTTTAAGACATTTGACTATCAATTAAAGTATACTGTATTCCCTTGTACCTAGCAATAATATGTTTATCTTGATTAATATTAAGTAGATAGAGCAATAATTGTTTGTAGAAGAGTACAGAAAGTCATATGAGTGCAATGGAACATATATTTTTTCTAATCATGTTAACCGATATATACAGTTTGATGTCGGTACAAGAGGGTTATGGCAAACCTAAGCGATAGTGCAATGTTTAAAAAGGGGTAACTATGTAAATTTTATATTCTTACCATGACATTGCAGAAAATAACTGATTAGCGACAGCACTTTATACAAATGTAACATATCAAACCAATGATAACGAAATACCCGATATGACAAAAATTACTTGATACAATATTGAGCTTTAAACAAATTTATATTTTATGTTCATTAGGTTTGTGTCTATACGATGCTTACCAGTTATACAAAATTATACAAAATTCCTATCGAATGAAGATATACATTTTTTTGTATGTAACTACAATAATATATCGCATTAAAACCAAATCGAAAAATAAATTTTTCAGAAAATGATGTTCATAAGTTTTCATGTAAATGTTATTTTGAGGCAAGGAGATTTTCTTGGAGTGTTTCATGTAGCAATTTTTGAAGATACTCGAATCCGCTTTTGTTTTTGAGCTATTGTTATAACGTTTATGAACTCACATATCGTTATAAATAAAAGGGGAATAATAGTAGTCTTTTTTTAAATTTATTGTATCTAGTTTCACACCTGTGTTTTACCTACAGGTATACAGCGGGGTATTCACACTTTGATTACATATGGCTCTAAATAGTATGTAACTACAATAATATATCGCATTAAAACCAAATCGAAAAATAAATTTTTCAGAAAATGATGTTCATAAGTTTTCATGTAAATGTTATTTTGAGGCAAGGAGATTTTCTTGGAGTGTTTCATGTAGCAATTTTTGAAGATACTCGAATCCGCTTTTGTTTTTGAGCTATTGTTATAACGTTTATGAACTCACATATCGTTATAAATAAAAGGGGAATAATAGTAGTCTTTTTTTAAATTTATTGTATCTAGTTTCACACCTGTGTTTTACCTACAGGTATACAGCGGGGTATTCACACTTTGATTACATATGGCTCTAAATAGTACGAAGATGTTATTTCTTGAGTTTGTCCTAGCTGAACTGTAGGAAGCTGGTGGCTTTGTCAGTGTAGATGCGGTATACATCTGAGTAACTGGTGTATAGGAAGCCTTCGAGGTTTGCTGGTCTCTTTCGGAGATAGTGTGTATTCCGTCAAGAGTGAGCTGCCGTTTGTGCTGCTTTCTCAGTATACTCGCAGAGTGGTGATGGAGGTTTGTTAATTCTGTGGAAGCAGCCTTCAGAAATTTCCATGATTCATTAAGAACTGCGTTAGTATATAGTTTGGCCAGAGCTGTAGGGAGAGTCTGTGAAAAATGTGGATATGAACAGCTTGGTACGGGCTGCAAATTTTGAATATATATATATATATATATATATATATATATATATATATATATATATATATATATATATGGGAAGTTCAGATTGTTGTGTAGTAACTGCTTTCCCCTGCTCAGCGGAATTTTATTGTACAGTTCTATAGCTTGACTTCTTTGGCTAAACAGCCAGTCCTTTCATTGCCCTGTAGTCCAGTGTGTCCTTTGACCAAGTGGTAGGATGTAATGGTGTGCTTTTGCAGATTTATTGTTGTATATTCCCAGAAGTATTGATATGCAGTCTACGTTGATTGCGTAGGTTGAGGGTTTCTAGTTTTGTTGAGCTATCCAGACTATAGCGATATTAATTCCGCCGAGTTCCACTTGAAATAGATGCATTGAATGCTTAGTCGCATCACAACTGGCCTAAATTTACAGACTCGTGCAACCATTACAAACAAATGAATATTGACAGCACTTTAAAGGAATGAAGAAGTATTGAACAACTTCTACCATTAATAACAAACTCCTTGAAAACAGTTTATGCTACAAAAAGTTATCCAAAATAATGTGTATATTTTAAAGAGATTTGTCTATATTTCATGTAGGATCGTAGTAGGTTTTCCTCTATAGATTATAGTTTTATTACACAAATATGCAACATTCCCTCCGAAAAAAGAGGACATCAGAGGATTTTCCCAGTAAATTTAAATTATATATTTTATTTATCATAAAATATCTTAAACATATCGCACATTACTCAAAATCGTTGAGAAAAAGTACAGCGTTTTGAAAATGTTTTTATGTACGGCAATTTGGAGCTCGGGAGGGGGATTTTCTAGAAAACCTTTGTGTCGCATCCTCGGAAGATGTTGAACTTGAATACCAAAAACCTTTCGTTTTTGAGTTTACAGATAAATAAACTCGCACAGACCTGCCTCCAAAAATATACATGTTTTAAATGGCTCTTTTTTACTTTTGAGGTCTCAAAACTTGTAATCTGGAAACTCTCAGTATTAAATTTCTGAGTGGAATGTAATATCTTCTCTACCCAATAACTGTGTAACAGAAAAAGTAAATACGATGTCCACATATTTTATATAGAAGCATTTTGTTTACAATTTACCAGTTATATAAAAGTGACTCCAAATGAAGAGGACCGCAAACTATTTGCGGAAATAAATTTATTCTACTGAACTGTAAAAATATTTAAACTAAAATCCCTATAACCTTTAAAAATATAAAGTAACGAAAAGTTTTATATGTAAAGGGTAGTTTGGAGTGAGAAGATTTTTCTTGAGGACACAAGTAAATCTATTTCTAAAACTGATTTCCGGATTCTGTCATTCAGAGCTTTAGAATGTGTATTTGTGGTTAAACGGATAAAATATTTATAAATGCAATGCAATATTTGCTATACAACATTTGAGGTTAGCGTTGTAACTTCTAAACTTAAAGCCCAGATTTCGATTCACATCTGGAGCTGGAAACTGTTAAGTAAATGTTAAAATGCGAGCCCCTGTAGCGTTTTGGTAGCGTATCTGCCTCCCATTTAGGAGGTCGCAGTCTCATTCAGGGGAGTTATCTAAATAAGGTTTTCCGGGCTTTTCTCCGATTCAGAAAGTTAAATGTCTGGTAACTCTAAGCTCTGTTAACCCTGGACTCATTTGAACATCATTTCATTTATCGCCCGATATGATATTTACGTGAGAGGACGTAAATTTAAAAAAAAAAAAAAAAAAAAAACCCTCACAGTTAGAAACATTACAGTTCATCGAGCAGTAAAACTATAATTTATCTCTCAAGTCAAAGCCCCCGATGTAACCAAAGAAGTTAAAGGAAATTATTCAATGAAACAATTGAATATCAGATTTTCTTCTCTCTGTTTAATTCTAAACGTGTTTATCGAACTTTTGGTGGACTAATACATTACTCTAGCATAGGCAAACCATTGAGAAAGAAAGTACAGAAGAAATGAAGGGCAAAACAAAAGCCTGAAGACTTTTATCTCGGAATTACTGTCTAATTACTTTGAGGCTGAGTAGCTGGCAGAAGGCAGGCTGCCTCCCACGTACGTACGTAGAGGTGGCTCAGGATTTCATGAAGTTCCGTCACTTGGGAAGCATCAGCCGTAAACGACATGGTATCATTAGCGCGTATCGTGCTCCAAGTGCGTTAATTTCCCTCTAATTCTGGCATCATTATTTAAAGGTGCTCGTACAGCAACCTTACACCCAAGTCAATTCACCTAATGCATGTATACTAAACAATATCAAACTATCTCTTTAGCTTTATAGCATTCATAGTAAATCTCATTATTTTCACTACTACGTATTGACAGAAAGTAGGGAAATATTTTCTGAAGTTTTAAAGCTCGAGATTTTAACTAAATAGATGCTTTAAGATTGGCTTAATAAAATGAGTTTAAAAAGTATTGTCAACAGGAACTTCAGAACAGGAACTTGGACTTCACTTCAGCATATTCCAACATGGAACACGAAGTGTTTATAGAGTAAAATTCTCCCACAGAAACATTTCCAAAATCTCAAATTTTCTCTAAAATAGTCTTTAATTATTTTTAAATACCAAGCATTTAAGATATTTTCAGATAAATGAAGTGAATTTTCTAAAAGTATACGACGCTGTCTTCGTCATTCTGAATGACTTTTGTATATCTAGTAAACTGTAATGCCCGATTTCACCAACAGATGTTAAAATCAACGTTAACAAATGTAACTTAACAATTGTCACAACGCTAACAATACTGTTAAATTTCTTGCATTTCACCAACTTTTTTCTGAAAATGTTAACAAACACGTGTTAACGACAAGAGGCTTTTAAATATTACAGCTATAGAAGGCTATGGATGAGTCGTATTATTTTCAGAACGTACTGCAATGCGCTTTTGTTTTCATTTTCGTCTGCACAAGCTGAAAAATGGCGGGTAAGCAAAATCGTAAACAAAAGCCGCGAGACAAATTTCTCATCGATGGAGAAAGAATTGTTAATTGAATTGGTGACGAAGTGTAAGGATATCGTGAAAAATAAGAGAACGGATGCGGTGAATGTAAAAGAGAAAGATGTCACGTGGGAAAATATTGGAAACGAATTTAATTTAAATGCGTGTGTCACTACTACAAGCACGAATAACTTCGTCAGTATTACGTAAATATTAAACAAGGAGCGAAGGACAAGTGACGAGTGACATGAACGTTTCAAGACGCGAGGTGGACAGTGTATTATCCACATAATTTAGTGAATTATAAACTAGCAAAGTTATTAATACTTGAAGCAAAAGGGAGATCAACATACTCATTTCTATGCATGTTCTAACCTCTCTTTTACTTCCGCAGTAACCTTCATAGCAACTTGTTTCGACAACCTATACCTCTGTAGAAAATTTTCTTCCGATAGCTCCTCAAAATAATTTCTCCTGATAGGTCGTATTCTATTACGAATGCCATTTAGACGGTCTTATATATATAACAATTCGACATCGACTGTTCATGCTCGCTATCTTGAGTATTTACAATTGTTAAGGACTTAACAAAAGAAATTTGGTTTGTTAGTTTAATAAGAGATTTAACACGGGTGTTAAGCTAATACTTGTTGGTGAAATGCTATTTTTGTTTAAAAGTTGGTGAACTCGTGTTGTCTTAACATCTGTTGGTGAAATCTGGCATAAGAGAAAGAAAAGATCTTACTACACAAGAAATTAGATCACTTTTAAGTAAGCCTTTGTGGAGTTAACCATTTTAGAGATATCTTTGATATTAGTTTGAACTTTCAAATGTATGTACGTACTTATAAAATGGGAAATGATAATTTTTTCTCCGCCTGGAGAAAAATAGAAAGAAGTTCAAAACCATTACCATAGCGATCAGCTATTTAAAACATTTGCCTGACACTTAAAGTCTACTGCACTTCCACTTACAATAAGATAATGTTTATCTTTATTAACATAAAGTAGAGTAATAAGTGTTTGTACAAGAGTGGATAAAATCATGAGTACAACATATAAGATTTTTAAGCTCTCAGTACATAAGTTTATAAAGACTTCAGGAATTAATAAAGCAATAGAATCCTATCTGCATTTATTAGGTATCAAATTTGTGATAACGAACTTGTGCTTTCCCTTAAGGAATTAACGTTTTGGAATTCTACATTTCTTTCTGTGTAAATGTTATCGGAAAGATATAAAAGACCCATGCTATTGTGCAAACGCAGGTAATTTCCTATGTTATATTTCAACGTTTTCTATTAGTCTACAAGATAAAAAGCTTTAGATATTTAAGATTACGTGTACTTAACAAAGTTTGATGTTAATTTTTTCGTATTGTTTCTTTGATAGTTTCCTGCAGTACCATGAATATTTTAATATTGTAGGTAACAGTGTCGTATTGGTAGTTTGCTCTGTATTGTATACCCTGTTTGCATTTCGAATGACATGATTGGAATGATATGTTAGCATGCACTTCGCTTTAATATAGCTAAACTGAGTTAGGGACTGAGTGGCTACTTCATTTGGCTTCACGTCACTAATCAAGTTCACGCAGTTTTTGGTTAAATTCAACATTATGTATCTCATCCTCCCTGCAGCGTCGGTCTTGCCCCGGTTAGTGTTTATTCTTAACATTAAAGACATTGTTGATCAGTTCCGATATATGAAATACAGTGTTACAGCTGACACAATGAAACTTCAAAACAAAGAGTATTCCGATTGCATTGTTTTATCCAGGATAACCGCAGAAGTACAAGGTAACAACTCAAGTCATTTATAGGTTTGTATTGCTGTAACTTCCTGGCGATTTCATCACCAAGAACAATTTCACCACCTTCATGCTTGACTAGGTATTCGATTATCTTTACAGATTCTTGTTTTATTTGCTGTTCCCCTTCAAACAAAGGTGCAAATCGGGAGCGCTATCACAATAACGCCTGTTAAATTCACATGAGTTTCTCTGCAAATTATCGTTTAATTTTATGTTTGCATGCTACAATCTGTTCTTACATAAGCTACTATGTACAGAAGGTATTTATTTTTACAAAAAATTGCATTACCTATCCTTTACCTTTGAGTGACAATTTTGACAAAATCAACATATTCGAAAAAATGTTTGCATAAAAATGGCGGTTTGGGATTAAGGACTTTTATTTTAAAATCTCTACATTGCATCTTTGGAAGATGCTTAATTTATTTACAAGTTTGGTATTTAGCCCAACAATTTTTGGTTTTGATGTTACAGTTTTAACAAACAGACTTACAAACATAAACTTGAACTTTGGGGGTTTCCAAGACATGTGATATATTTCAAGTGAAATCTTTCCATTAAGTTCTTACTTTTGAGTGGAATGAAATACTTTTCCTACTTACTCTACATAGCTGAGAAAGTAAAGAATCTATTTATGCTGCTTTAATTTCATGTGTCAATGTAGAAGGTAAATTGTGTGCAAAATCAGATTGAATAAGCAGAGTAAAGTGTGTGTGTCGATAGCCCATTACTTCACTTGATATATGTGCGAGGAAAGTCATATAGTCATAAAGAGACTTGAACCACCCACGTGGCCTGAAGTTTTGTTGTTTGTTTTCATATGTTTCTTAGACATCACCTACCAGTCGGGACCGGGCTGTCAATTTTTCATCTCAAGCCTCAACAAAGAGATTCATTCCGGTTTCTTGACCCTAAGACTCGCTTCTTGTCAAGGAGTCTCCAATTAATTTCCTCCCAAGAGGCCATAGTGCACAAACAAAACCTGCCTCATTCGTTTGTTTTCTTCCGAGCGAGATAAAAATTCAGTGTTTACATTTTACAAATGTATCGCACTCGGCCCGGAGTCAAGAATGAAGATTCAGTGAAAGAAAATTATATCCTTCTTCCGGAAATCAGTCAGAAGATGATCAGTAAGATGTATAAGGATATATGAGTTCCTCCTGATTCGATACATGCCCTAAACCTTGCTATCGTGTACCTATTCTGTTGCAAATTTCTGGAGCGTTTTGTACGAACCTTTCTCGACTAACCCATTTTTGCGGAAACTTACAAGAAATTATGTACTATCCAACGGAAATGAGCTGGCACCCATAATGTAAAAACAAAATTTGTTAAATAATGTCCAGAGGCATACCAGAAATTAAAGTTGCAATTCATTTCTGTAGATACCTGTCTCAGTTCAGGCGAGGAGGAAAGAAATATTAACCAATTAGATATAATTAACGATTTCGCCCCAAACGTTAAGGTAAAACTTCATCTGTCTGGCGTAAACAAGCTGCATATTAAAACATTCGTGAACATAATTGTGCAGCATGTAGGTAATAGTAGAAAGTCCTTCTTGACTGAAATCCTTGCAATCCGATGAAGGTGATACGGGAACATAAAGTTCTAAACACAGTTCTGCATATAGTCATACAACAAATGCCTTCCCTTACTGCAATGAGTGTGGGTATTCATTGCTGTGATATACACCAAATAAAATAGCTGCTTCAAATTATAATAATTTATTGATATCATTTAATATACATGTACATACTATGTAAGTTTGTAACTATTGCTGTGGCAACGACGTATATATTAATTAGGACAGGTACTTGAATAACACACCTAAGGGCTGTCCCTCAGTCCACCAACTGCACGACGACGACGTCGACGACGATGCCCTCAACTTGTGGTGGTGTCAGTACGTAGTACGAGCTCCTGCAACGCCAGCCCCCCGGGGAGAGGAGAACGTTAGGTCCCAAGATAATCGAGAAACCTCACCCGACGTCTCGACCGCGTTGTGGGTGCAGCGGCTGTAGTGTGTTCGGCAGGCAACTCGGAGCTGGATTTTCTGTTTGTCGGCTTTCGGCTCAGTCTTTTCGTCTGCAAGGAGATGCGCAGGTTTTACTCTATAAAAGCTGACACGGATTGACCTATTGTAGATCAGCAATGTGATGATCTTGTCCCGTTGCAAGCTACGGTGAGTGCGGGGTACGGTAGCTGGAGGAAACCCCGTACGGCATCATCACGCAAGAAGACATGAGTGCAACTAGATAAGTCCTTGAATATGAAGGACGATCGTTGACCGTGGCGTGGTGGTGGTACCGGACGCAGTCGTTCCAACTAACCACGAAATCGGAAGCATCTTCGAAGTGTTGGTTGTTCGTGGCACACAATAGCTCTCCCGGGAGGCGAATGGGCCTACCATACACAACTCTGCGGATGAGGTGCCAAGATCTTCTTTGAAGATACTGCGTACGCCCAATAGGACAACTGATAGTGCCTGGATCCAGAACATGCCAGGATGGCACAGGATGGCTGTCTCGAGTTGGCGGTGGAAACGTTCAACCATGCCATTGGAACATGGATGATAGCTAGTGGTGCGGGACCTGGAGCTGCCATTCACGATTACTAGGTTTCTGAAGATGCTAGATTCGAATTTGTGGCCTTGGTCAGTGGTGATGCGATTTGAGCATCATTTCATTCATCGTCCGATATGACTTATGTTGGAGGATATTAAACCTGAAAAAAATGGCTGATAGGTTTACGACTATATCACGAAGAATTCAGCCTTCACGGTTAATGCCTCCTATCTCTCTTAGTCAACGAACATCCAAAACACTTCTCTCAAGTGAGCCTCTCTCTCTCTCTCTCTCTCTCTCTCTCTCTCTCTCTCTCTCTCTCTCTCTCTCTCTCTCTCTCTCTCTCTCTCTCTCTCTCTCTCTCTCTCTCTCTCTCTCTCTCTCTCTCTCTCTCTCTCTCTCTCTCTCTCTCTCTCTCTCTCTCTCTCTCTCTCTCTCTCTCTCTCTCTCTCTCTCTCTCTCTCGTGTTGGTGAATTCACGTGAATGCTCAAGAACATGGTAACTACCTGTCAAAGCACCTTTCTATAAAAACCACGTGTTCATAAAGTATCGTCTCTATAAGGTCATACATGTAGTACATATCAGTCTGTTAACTTACGCAATACATTTTCTTTTGCCTTTTGTGCTCTACAACAAACGCTTAAACAATAAATGAAAAACAATCAAAAGGTCAGAGAATAACAATTTACTTTATTGCCCTACAACAAATAAAAACAGTCACACAATCAGCGGGTAGTATAATTTATTATACTTGGTGTTAACTTTCTAAAAAAGACTGATATTCATATGAAGTTTTTTATGTAGTGATGTTTGGAGGTTCTTAATAAAGATATATCCCATGTGAAACTGTTCATCGGGTTACCACATTCTACAAATTCGACTCGGACTCGTATTTTCTTTCTGTACATAGGAGGAAAACACCTCTTAAACCTAAGACATACTGTAGAGTCAGCACTTTGTTTCCGAATGCCATAATAAGGTCCAAATCCGAAGCGTTTTAACGTGTCTAGCATTGGATTTCTCTAAGGAGGAGTAAAAGCTCTAAGACATGGCATACTCTAGGGCAGCAGTTAATCTTGCAGCGATCCGATAAGCCGGCGTTTTAATACGCGCTGCCAGCGATTCTACTGAAACGTTCGGTTTTATCTTCTGCAATGACCAGCTTCTGTGTTCATTGTGAGATGGCGACTTCCTGGAGCTCGTACTTTATTTAGCTCTGCTATTTCCAATAAGTAAACCGACAGTTCGAAGTTTGTCCACGGGCGTAACCTGGGCTTAACCTGGGTTTCAGCTTTTTATCCAACTCAAATAAATGGGACACAGTAATCGAGAGTAACGATTTTTAAAACTCTTAATGTTTATTTCTTAAACAAACGAAGTATACTATCTTAATCTACAGACTTGTCTGTCACTTTTCGGCACATTTTACATTTTTTGCACATCTTTTTGTCATCTTTTCTAAGTATGAAAATACTCTTAGGACAGAACTCCAAATGGTGCCATTCCATACTCTGGCGTTTTATTTAAGTTTGTAATGATAGAACCATCTTTCATTGCCTTTCACAACAACAAATCATCGTCAAAAATCATCAGCTTCATTTTGAAATCTTTAAAAAAGATTTTGGGTGACAGTTCTTGTGATATTCATGGAAACACAAAGTTTTCAATAAATTAAGCTTTTAGTCATTTCTTGCACTGCACTATATGATACTGAAGTCTGACTTCTCATTGCTGTGTACCATGGAGACAGTTCGAGGAAGACCGCCTTTGAAATGTTACACCAATCTCCTAACACTGCACCATCTCCATAGACGTTCAAGTCTGAACTAAATTTCTGCAATAGAACTTTGCTTTTTTATTTGATATAAGCTGTGGTCTTTAAAGAGACCATTCACTTTTCACGAAAATTCGTTAAACATTTGCAAATTGCTTAAAATTATTTTTAAGAAAACCAAGATTTTATAAAAGTGTTTCAGACAAAATTTAATTTGAGTTGGGGGTATTTAATTCAGTCTTCTTGTCGTATTCTTGGAATATTCTGAATTTAAATATCAAGTCTTGTGTTTAACAGACGTTTTCTTTTTATTATTCACATAAAGATGTATACATATAAAGACACATAAATACACATAAAGATTCCTTTCTAACAATGATACTCTTAAGAGGATTGAGTAAGCTCAAAATGTTGTATCGCCGGTGAAAATATCGATGTCAAATTTCTGGGTAGAACAAAACATTCCCTTCATTTACTATAAATACAAAGCAGGGAAAAAGCTAAAAATAATGACTTACCACATGAACATTTCAAAATTCAATCCCATAACAGTATGTAACTCGTAATTTGGTAATGCCACGAAAAGCTCCAGCCATAATTGTTTTAACAAGGTCTACATTTTTTGTGTCGTGAGATTTTGTGTATCATTCATGGTTTACTTTGTTTTACCATACAAATGTTATTCAGAATGGAGAGGACCACTGAAGACATTTCTGGAATATTGAACATATAAATTGTATTTGTCATTTAAATATGCTGAAAATCTGGTATATAAATAAAAAACAACGAAAACTTGTCTACATACAACGTAGTTTGTTGTAAGGGATTTTCTTTCAAACGCTCGTGTTGTATATTAGGAATATGCTGAACTTAACGCGTTTCCGGGTGTAATACAATGAATCTTCTGGTTATTAAAGGCAGTGACGTCACTATACACGTCACTTCTTATGCCGTTTCTCAATCGTTAATAAATCTTCTGGCGGCTGCCACAGTGGTGAACTGCGATCTTTATCTTAACGTATACTCAGTATTATCAGCTAATTACTTTCTTGTTGACCAAGATCATCGGAATGCCTAATTGCCTTAGCTTACTTATACCTTGCTGATTTTTCTCATCACATCATTTTCTGGCTAATGATTTCTTATTTATAAGCAGAATCGTAACTCGTGCGTCGATTTTAACATGACTTCGTCTGTTTTCTTAGCTGTCACTTCACTCAGAGAAGTGCAGATCAATTAATAATGCAGATCAATTTCCGTTGAGGGTTCACTTGTTTCACTGTATCGCAACAACAATGTGGACAACAATTTAAGAACTAGTCTCCTTCTGTCTATGGACTGCGTCGGTATTCACTAGAGGTAAATCGCCACCATTCTACTTGTATTTTGTCTTCAGTTATTGAATTATCTAATGATCTTAAAGACGAATTGGGCGGGAAACAAATGACACGTCAGTAAAGTAAACAGAGCATTTTTATAGTGTAGGAAGAGGTAACCGCACGATGATTTCACACTGTTAAGTCTAACACTGTAAGATGTAAAAGAACACAGATCCGAATAATTATATGTGACTGGTTCTGTTGTAAATTAGCTATTTTTTCTGAATAAAAGAGTTTTAATTGAAATGAAAATAAATGAGGGAGAAATTTTTTTCTTGAATAGACAGAAGGCTTGCAAAAGTATGAATTATTTTTTTGAAAATATCCCATGTTAATATCCTACGTCATAATGTGAAATGTACATATGCTTCCTACCTTTTGTGATCACAGTGTTACCTTTATGTATGAAAAACAACAGATATACATTTTTTTTTAGTTTTGTATGTTTAAATAAAGAAACTTCGCTTTTAAAACGTACTAATGGTTATTTTTTCACTATGTAACTAATTTTCCATACTTCCCGTTACTGTTGCTATGCATCGTAAGTTAACATTCTCGTACTAGTGCGGTTAGTAATTTCTCCATAGCAACACATACAGGCGATGCAAAAAGCATTAGTGCGACAAGTAAATAACAAATTGTTTTGAAATATTAATTGTGATATTACAATTCTTACAATTATATAAATACACACAGTGAGAAAAAGATAATATGCAATACACATGCGGTAAGCACATAACGGAATCCCGGAAATTGAAAAAGCTCGGCGCAAGCGCCTAGTTTATTCAAACATTTCCTCGCTCCGTATGAAGTCTTTAGTAATAATAATAATAATAATAATAATAATAATAATAATAATAATAATAATAATAATAATAATAATAATAATAATAATAATAATAATAATAATAATAATAATAATAATAATAATAATAATAATAATAATAATAATAATAATAATAATAATAATAATAATAATAATAATAATAATAATAATAATAATAATAATAATAATAATAATAATAATAATAATAATAATAATAATAATAATAATAATAATGAGAAAAGTGCGCTCTGATTCAGCATTAATATACATTAATATACAAATATTCATGTATTTACTCCTTGCTATAATGTGTTATAGATTTTGTTCTTTTTTACATTCCATCATATGATATTTTTTGCATTGTTGACCACATAACACACATTTACTAACCACATTCGGTTCGTGAAAGTTTTTGATAATACATATCTTATGGTGAAACCCTTGTACTGAAATTCTTGTTGTTACATGTCTCTGGTTTCTGTATTCTCTGGTCCAGCTGTCATCCATCATGACTGCTGTATAAAGTGCTTACCGCATTAGTATCGCAATATACTATTGTAATTATATTTTCTGGAATATAGGGCTATTTAGATCAAGGTTAGCTGGATGTATGCCACAAATGAGAATCGATGTTAGCTAGTCGTTTTAATTGTTGCTGTAGTTAAAATAACAGCTTACGGCAATTGATTGAGCCATTGAATCACTCTAATTAAGAAGAAGAATTTTAATATAACTTCATTGAAAAAATAAATAGAATATTTTGCAGCTGTAATTAGAGATTTACATTTCATTGCCGAATGTTAAAACTACAATAAATATTATAGTTGAAATGTAGGTTTAGAGATTTATCTTATACATATAGTGGTTAAACAGAAATACTATGCATAATTAATATTAAAGTGTTACTTTAATAGGTTAATTTATATAATTCAATTACATCCTTACGAGTAAAGAATCCCTCACAGACCCATATAAATTAGACATTGTGAATTCTTATAGCTGCATCAATTGTATATTGCATCACAATCGCAAATTTCCAGCACGATGAAGAGAAATATATGCAATAAAAATTATAAAATATTATCTTAGCAGTCTGTTATTCACATATACTTCGTTGGCGATGCTCACATCAGATTTTTGTGTTGCTCGCTTGTGTGTTTTCCCTAAGGAAGTAGCGATATTGTAACTCTGGGATAAGTTATTTTGCCCTAAGGGATAAACAAGGTACACAGTTTGTAAGATAAACAGGGCACAACACTAATTACTTACGGCAGACCCATTTAGTTCTCTGCATACACAGCATTCCTGAATCTGCGGTACCTTCATCGATTTGTCAGTAAGATAGCACAAAATGAAATGCTTGTTATATTTTTACTTTGTCGCTACAACATAAGTTGTAATAACACAAGTTGTAAAAATGTCTACTTCGATTAACGTGAAACATTTGTTAAAGAGCGGGTAGAGAAATTCTTGTGAACCAAACTTCAGATTTTTTAAAATTTAAAATCCTTAAATCCCATGAAAACATATGTAGACTGTATTATTTTGGTGTCAAATATTTCAAATATCCTCGAAAGTCTAAATATAAAAAAAGTTCATATGAACATGGTGTTATCAGGCACTCTTTTGCAGATTCCTGAAGTATTTCGTATTTGGTCAAACGCAGTGTGTTACAGGAAGTGCACAAATCATGGACTTCAAACATTGCCGCAGGAAGAAATTCATGGTATTCAAATCAGGAGGCTGAGCAGGCCGAGTAATGAGTCCTCGACCAAGCCATTGATACGGAAATTTATAAATCAAGAAATTACGTGCTATCCGAATGAAATGTGTTGGTGGACCATCGTATAGAAGCCAGATTTTTTGGATGACATCCAGAGGCACATCATCAGTTAAATGATGCAATCCATTTCTGACAAAGTGCAGATATACCTCTGTATTGAGGCTGGGAGGAAATAATTAGGGACCATAAATAATTCCACCATAAACATTTACGGTAGGTTTCCACTGACCTAGTCATGAATATCATGAAAACTGAAGGTACAGTGGCGAGTAATCCAGCCTTATCAGTGTGTACGAGAAATTCAGAATATAGCACAATTTTATAACATTCGAAGCGAAAAGTTTTTGCTGACTGAAGGTCCACCACATTGAATCCTGTACCCACTGGTGGCGATTCAGTTGCAGAAGAATTTTGTGTAAGTTTCCAGAATGTTATATCACTAACGCATGCCTTTACTGTGGTGTCTCTTGTGTTATGTGTTGGGTATACACCTACATAACGAAAAAGCTCCGTCACTACTTCGTACTTCTCTTGCTCTCTCAACTGATACACTTCTCTCAAAGAGCCTCCAGTGTTGGTGAGCTCGTAACAAGGTAAACTACCTGCTTTTGAACGAAGCTCATGATAAAAATCCATGTATAAGGGGATGCATATAGAGATAGCTCATTCAGTAGCACTTTTAACAATTTTTCAGACTCAAGTTCATATGAACATTTGAAACCATTGTATTGCTATCGAAGTATTTAACACCAACAAAGGTACACCTTCTGGTTTATTCTAGTTAATTCTGGCTCATTTATATCATGCATAGTGCGATCCATATAAACCTGATCCATTTCATAACTATTTATATCTTTTTGGAAGTGTCCTCCACCAGCCTCTATACATGTTTGCACTCGTCTCACCATATTCTCTGAAGTTTTACGGAGAGTATCCTCGGCAATGTTACTTATTTCGGTTTCAATGGATTCCTTGAGTACATCATTGTCCGTGGCCTATTCTTGTACCCTCTTTATGTTAGATACACCCACAAGAAAAAATCTGGTGAGGTTAGGTCAGGAGATGTGGGCGGGGGGCACAGGTCTTTTGAGATTATTCGATTATCAAAGAAACTGGTTACAAGTTATATGGTGTCATTAGATGTATGACACGTTGCTCCATCTTGCTGGAAATAACCTCTCAATTCGATATCTTCTCCGTAAAACTTCAGAGAATATAGTGAGACGAGTGCAAACATGTACAGATGCTGGTGGAGGATACTTCCAACATTTTCACTGAGATATAAATAGTGTAATGTAATCTCCCAATTGTGTATTATATTTTCCCAAAGTTGCACGTGGTTTAAAAGTTACGTCTTGTTGAAATAGTTCAGGTTTATATAATGTATAAGTCATTTCATTTGCTTTTTCACCCCCTGTATTACTTAGAAAGTATTGCATTCCGACCAATAATTATATACAGATTTCAACCGAAATACGTGTTTAGAAGTTCCCTGAATATAAATATATACCTTTAGAAAAAGCTCCATGTGTATTTATGTGTGTGAACAATATAACTCAAAAACAAGAAGTTCTTTAAATAGTTATCTCCACAAAAAGCATTAACTGTCATAAATTATGTACTTTAGCGTCATCTACATTTTTCAGTAAGATTTTGTCTTAACTCTTACGTTTATATTACAAGAAAATTTAATATATATATATATATATATATATATATATATATATATGTCATTAAGATATCTTACAATAAATTTTTGTTAAAACAAACATTTACGAAAATTTGCCCATGTATATACCCTCCTTACTGTTATATACACATTAGAGGGAATAACTAGGTGAAAAAAGCTCTTTATCCAGCCCTTATTAATAAATATGTATCTTAATAATAGATATTAATCTACTAAAGTAATACTTTAAAGTTAAGGATGGATGAAATTTCACTTTGATCATTTTATGACTAAAATACAATCACTAGGCCTATACATATGTCACGTCTAACAATGACTGTGTAGTTTTAACATGCGGTAATTAAATGTAAATCTGTAACTACAGCTACAACCTCTATTCTTTCAATAAAGTTCTATTAAACATTATTTTTCTTAATTATCATGAATCAACAGACGTAAATTTGTTATTTAAACTACGCATATACCAACAATTAAAACGACTAGCCAAAATCGATTCTTTCATTAGATATTAGCCAAATATATTTGTGACATAGCCTTGGTCTAAAGAGCCCTAGACTCCAGAAAATGAAATCACAAATAATGTTCTTATTTTATTATAGCTTAATTAACAATGTGGTAAGCCTTTTTAACGATTAAGGTAATTGTTGGACGAAACAGACTTGTTTATGCACTCGGGGAGATTGACATACGTTCAACTCGTGGATAAAATATGTCTTGACTCACTAGTACCGTAAATAAATATTAGTTGCTCTTTAATTTTTCCACTGAGCACCATTTTACCTATTATGGAATAAAACACATCAAAATAAACATTCTGGTTGTTTTACCATTAAAGTTTAAGGTTTATTTCTACAGGGCGTAGAAAGGTGACTAAAAATAATACATTATTTGTTTTCTGTTTCCAAAGCAGCGCCTAGTTAATAAACTGGGGGCTGTTTTGTCATTATAAAACATTAACTTAAATACACAACTAAGGAGAGGGACGGAGAAGAAACTGCAGAATCAGCGAACCGAAAAGCTTCGAAACCTTACGTAAGCGGCTTATTCCTTCCCAAATGTCTTCCATTAAACACCATTTTGTGAGAAACTTTCAGCGCCGATAGCAGAGATTGTTGCTCCATAACGATGTCATAGATGAACGATACAGCATGGAGATAACCAAACGAGCAACTCTACCTCAGGCATAGGGCATTCAAGACAGACAACATTTATAATTACTACCTACTTTAATCAACATTATTATTCCCCATCCTCTCCGAAGTCTAGAAGTACGAATCAGAGTGGAGATATATGTGTGTGAGAGAATACAACAGATGTATGAATTTTCAGAAAATTCAGGACTCAAAAACCAAAAGATTTTCCTAACCCAAACTATTCTTTCATGGAAGAATTTTACAAATGTTTTATTTTCTAAGACCGACTAATTTTTTTATTGAAAAAGCATATCTTTAAAATATTTTCATACCAAATAAAATAATGTTTATCTTAAGTTTTCTGGAAATAACATCTGAAGTTCTCTTTGTTATGAATTATTTTTCATATCTGTAGCGTAGGTGGTAGCATGTCTACCTCACGCTCAAGAGGTTCCAAGTTCGAATCTCAGT
Organism: Mantis religiosa; assembly: GCA_030765055.1. Classification (NCBI taxonomy): domain Eukaryota; kingdom Metazoa; phylum Arthropoda; class Insecta; order Mantodea; family Mantidae; genus Mantis; species Mantis religiosa. The sequence goes on along the minus strand of CM060952.1, from coordinate 82,180,762 downwards.
CAGGGTGGGTTATCTGGATAAGGTTTCATCCGGGGAGTTTCCTTATCCTGAATGATGAATGCCAGGTAACTCTAAGCTCTATGAACCCGGATTCATTTGAGCTCCATTTCATTCATCTTTCCATATGACTTAACGTTGGAGGACGTATTTTTCTTTTTAATATGAAAACTGTAAGCGACAGAAAAAGACGTCAGCACATTAACCACAGAGGTCTTGCTAAAACACACAAACCTTTTTATGGAGTTGTTATTGGTTTACACTTTAAAATTCTTATGTTTATTCCAAATTGGAAGTCTTCATTCGCTCGTATCTCCCTAGTTTAAGGAAAGAATGAAATTTCAAAGGCATTACAAAATGACTAAGTTCTGAAAAGGTTTAAGTATCGCTTTAAGCCTTCTGTAATCCCATATTGCTATTTATTTATAAATAAGTGTATAGCAAAACAATTTATACAAATACATATTTTTCTCATTAGCCAAGGAAAGAAAGTTTTGTAAGAATAATTTGTTGAAGAATGGGTAGAGGGATTCATATGAATGTAACACTTGAGAGGGTTTTTGGTGATTTAACTTTAAGTAACACAAAATTAGCAGCTATTCGTTTGGTAAATTTGTACACAAAACATTAGAAAACAAAGACGTTTTTGCATCATTAACGTGATAAATTATATATGATTTTACCGAATCTTTTGTTGAACTTTAAGTTCGTTCAACTTAATTTACGACCTAAATCTAAAGATGTTAGCCAAGAGACGTACAAGACTTTTCGATATTTCTTCGCGTGTGGGAGGAAACAGCCAATGATTTTCTTTTATTTCCTACGAGTACTCCTTTTTCTTTTTAAAACTTGCTTTGTTCCAGACATGAATCCTTGCAATAATACCATTAAATGTCTCCACTTAACATCTTCAACAGAGCTCATAAATTTTTGTGTTAAACAAGACCAGATTAAGGACTTCTTGAAGTTCCCGTGATTTACTTGTTTGTCCTTCCATTATTTGAGACAAGGCCGCCTGCAGATCTCACACTTCTCTTCTTTTGTCGTAATGGAATTAAAACAAGGCTCAATTTGATCTGTGGCGTATCCTAAAAATGTTGCAGGGCCACGAATCATAGAGGTTCTATACATTATAGACAAATAACCCCGATATTTACTATACCAAGGAGATTTGAGGTTTCTTATCAACAAATTCAGCCAGCAGAATATCTTCAACCAAACCGCGCGAGACAGTCCGTTTCGTCTTTGGCCCGCACTCAGGAGATCCGGGTCCCATTCCCGAGGCCGACCTACTGACCCAGGGGTTTTCTCGGGGATTTTTCCGCGTCGCCAGGCAAATGTTGAATAGACTAAATACATCCCTCGAATTTCCGTCCCTTCATTTCATCTCCATTATAATTTCACATCATCTCTCACCTGGTGGTCTCTTTCAGGATGGAATTGGCCACGCCGTGGCTCAGTGGTTAGACCACTTGGCTCTCACCAAGGCGGCCCGGGTTCGATCCCAGGCGACCGCAAAGTGAGATTTCTGGTGGACAACACGGCGCTGGGGCGGGTTTTTCCGGGACCTCCGGTTTCCCCCGCCATCTCATTCCACCGGTGCTCCATCTTCATCTCATGTATCATCAGTGTCACCGCCTGCGGTACCGTATGTAGTAAAAGCGGGCGTTAAACACTACACATTCAGGATGGAAGTGTCGGCGGAAATCTCGGCGGTGCATGGCAGGATGTTATGCTCTGAGTGAACTACTTCCTCCTCCGGTATGTTGGTTGCTGGTCTCCGAACCGGTTGCTGGGATCGCTTCCGAACCACAATATGGGGAATGTCCGTTGTCTTGGCCTACCGGGGGAAGTTTCCATCTTAGTAAAATGTATAGACCTTGCCCTCTGTACTGTCGTCACTCCTTGGGGCAGCCAATCTCTGTCTCATCTCGCCTCATCCTTCCTCCCGGGGATGCCCTTCATAGTGGCATAGGTAAAATAGATCAAGACAGTCTGGCCTCAGCGCCTGAACAGAGTGGACGTGCTGTGTGACGTGTGTTGTTTACATTTCGGGTCGCGGCGACGTACGTACTGAGTGCCAGAGCGGCATTCACCGCTAGCACAATTGTGCCCACACCTTCCCGTGTTTATTTCTAGTTAAAGTTCACTAATTTGTGGAAAATGGAAATGTATGAAAGGAAAAATACCATCAGGGTAAAATTCACGCTAAATGCGACGAAGCCCACAGCTTATGAGGTGCATGATTTCATAGCAGATAAGTTACGGTTAAATGCGGAACAAGTGGATACCATTCAGTTAATCGCCAGTGAACGCGCAATTTACATAAAACTGATATCGGCTTTGTTAATGGAGAAAATTTTAAACACTTTTCCGGAGGAAACAACGTTCACATATATGAATGGGGAAGTTACTAAAGTAAAAATCGAACATGTTACCGGGAATGCAATCAATGTGCGTGTGTTTGATGTACCACCAGAGCTCCCAAATGAAGTGCTAAAAGCAGCACTGAAAAATTACGGTACGGTGTATGACATTCGAAAAGAGCAATGGGGTCGTCAGTACCGTGTGCCGGTGTACAACGGGATAAGAGCTGTAAAGATGCAGCTGAAGACAAATGTGCCCAGTTATATCGTGATCGGCAGCTACCGTTTATGGGTGTCATATGCTGGCCAACCCCGATCGTGTTATATCTGCCATAGTACAGAACATTTAAAGGAGCTATGTCCACACCGATCGACACAGTTGCGACCGGCCGCGGCGGTACCGAGGAACGACACGGCAACCACATCCGTGGCAGGGAGCGTGCAGAAGGAGGAAGACCAACCCATAGCTGACAATCCACTGCCGGCACTGGCGGGTGAACAACAAGAGGAGCCGACACCAGAGGAGCTGATCAGAGTGGAGAAAAAGGATTATGCCACCGTGCTTCGCGATAGTCCTGGGAAAAGAGGCATTCAGCACACCACGAAGGGGAAGGAGCAGACCGGAAGTGCCTCACTGATGTCGGAGACAGCTACAGAGGAGGAGACACCTTCCAATGAAAAGAAACGAGTCAAGAGGGCAAAGACACGCAAAGCTAGTAAGGCAGAAACGTCTTGGAGCAGCCAGATGGAACAGGAGCAGGAACTGGCTGCGTGTGTGTCTGCAGAACAGCCTGGAAGACAGATGTTACCACCAGAGCCCGCAACCACGACGGCAACAAACCAGCCAACAATAGCTGCTGCACATTTGGACAGCAGCGTCAGGGAGGAGCGAGACAACCAGCTTTCTTACAAAGTTTGCCGTACAGGTGAGGACAAGGGAAAGAGGAACTCGGAAGAGGGTGGAACGTCAGAGCCTGTGCAAAGGACCGGGTACCAGGCGGCGGGTGAAGGTGCTGTCGTCAGTCCGCAGAAGGTTACAACGGACGGGGCTTCAACTGCGCGACTTTCTGTGCGTGACCCTCGGCTCCAAGTTCGTGAAATGCAACAGAGTTACAAAGATAGTGGTCCGTCGACTGCCGATGAGGGCGAAATGGCGAACGGGGGAAAGCAACACACTCAGTTGGTGCGGAACGATGCAGAATCCGGTTCACCGCATCTCACGGTGCAGGACTGCACACGGCAGGAGACGGTGTCTGATCTCCAAGTAAGGGAAGAGTCACAGCTGCAGACTATTCAGGAGTAGGCACTCAGCCAGCAACATACATCCAGCAGTGACAACTACCTTCATTAGGATGATATATTTAAGAACAATAGCCACTATAAATGTGAATGGCTGCAGGAATATAGTGACCCAGAAACTGCTCAATACTTTTCTGCTGGTGAATAACATTGACATCGGTTTTCTACAGGAAGTGAACACATTCAATTTGGATACGCTTTACTCTTATGATTATAAGGTGAATCTCGGCGTAGAAGGAAGGGGCACTGCCATTGTATACCGGAAAGGACTTCATCTACAGAATTTTCAGATGGACCCATCTGGCCGGATCATCTCAGCGACATTGGACGACACAGTGTTAATAAATATTTACGCTCCGTCCGGAACGCAAAATAGACAAGAACGAGAGCAGTTCTTTCAGAACGCTTTAACTACACATTTGTTGTATGGTAAGGAATATTTATTAGCAGGTGACTTTAATTCCACTCTCTGTGCCAAGGATCAAAAAGGGGCGCCCAATTTTAGCATCATGCTCCAGAATTTGGTGTCGCAACTACAACTGCAGGATGCATGGGAACTAAAGCATGGAAATGAGGTGGAATTCACGTTTATTAGGAGCACCTCAGCCTCGCGGATAGATAGGGTTTATATCTCACCAGGGATAGTTACTTCTGTACACCGAATTTGCGTTCTACCTGTGGCGTTCAGTGATCATCACGCAGTGATCTGCCAAATACAAATTGCGGCCATTTGTGCTGAAGTTGCCGGACGGGGATACTGGAAGCTCAATAATTCCATTTTGGAGGATGCCGACGTTCTGGAGAAGTTTCAGACGAAATGGCAACGGCTACAATTCTCCTTTTGCAATGCATCTAGGAAGAGTGACTGGTGGACTGTAACGGCAAAACCGGCTATTCGTTCATTTTTTAAACAGATAGGAATTCTGAAGGCAACGACAAGAAAGGAGCGTTTACATTTCTACAATGAAGTCCTATGGGACTTGTATACGAAGCAACGGGAAGGTTACGATGTAAATGTCAAGATCAAGCAGGTGAAAGAAACTATCAAAATGCAACAACTGCAGCATCTGGATGGATATAAAATCAGAGCAAAGGTTCAACACCCACATGAGGAAGAACGGAATTCCTTTTACTATTTTGCAAAGGAACGAAAGAAGGGGCGTACCCGATGCCCACGTACACTTCAAGATGTGAACACTGGAAACACATTTACAGGGACCAGGTCTATCCTTCACCTTATAGCAGAACACTTTCAGGCTTTATTTCACAAGGGATCAGATGAAGGTACCCCACCGCGGTATGAGGCGTGGCCGCTGTTTACAACTGGGGTTTCCCAGGAAACGGCCGACTTACTCACCCGAACCATTATAGAACAAGAAGTATTAGAAGTCATACAAAAAACCAGTAAACATACGTCTCCAGGTCCTGATGGCCTTTCCTATGAATTTTATAGGACCTGTTGGCCCATTATAAAACGTGAAGTGATGGCAGTTTTGGAAGAGTTGTGGGAAACAGCGCAGTTTCCAGAAACGTTTGCAGATGGAATTATCATATTGTTGCCAAAGACAGCACAGCTTACTACTATGAAGGATTTTCGCCCAATAACATTGCTGAATGCTGACTATAAGATATTTACCAAAGTCATAGCAAACAGGTTGAAATAAGCGTATACAGAAATATTACACTGCAACCAAGCGGCGATCTCGAAGCGCAATATCATTGTTACGTTGGGAGAATTGCGCGATGTCCTCATACATTTGCAAAGGGAACAGCAAGTGGCGGCCTTGATAAGCTTGGATTTCCAACAAGCATTTGATAAAGTGCAACATGCGTATTTATGGCAATGTTTAAAGGCGGCGAAATTTCCAATGCACATGATTAAAATTATACAAGGCCTTTATGGTACAGCAAAATCCCGGGTGTTATGGAATGGCTGGCTTTCCATTCCAGTACGAATAGGCCGGTCAGTGCGTCAAGGTTGCCCGTTATCAATGGGGCTTTTTTCTATAGCGTTAAACCCCCTACTTCAAAGACTGCAAGATACGCTACATGGGGTTACTGTGTACAATGAACGCTTTAAAGTCATTGCTTATGCGGATGATGTCACAATTGTAGCGACAAACAATCACGATATGGCAGCCCTACAGAATGGATTGGAGATATATACAAGGATGTCGGGTGCAACGTTAAACGTACACCAATCTGAGATATTATTGATTGGACAGTGGTTGGAACCAGTACAAACACAGGGAATCAAATGTACTGCCACCACCAGGATACTGGGTATCTCTTTTATGGGAGATATGGAAGCCACTATAGTTTACAACTGGAGAGAGAAAATCAACCACTTGCGATACTCTTTATTGTTGGAGAGGGCTCGGAACCTGAATTTGATGCAGCGAATTTGGTACATACATATCTATGGTCTCAGTCAAATTTGGTACGTAGCGCAGATACTGCCAATTCCGAAACGTGAAGCACAGAGACTTGAGCAACTGCTTGGCTATTTCTTATGGACTGGGAAAGCCTACAGGGTGAGCAGAGAACAGTTACGATTGCCGCAATCCAAAGGTGGATGTGGACTGGTGGACATCGCCAAGAAATGCATGGCCTTATTAGGCAAAACTGCTGTCAGATCACTGGGTGGTAATGGTTCATCGATAGATGAGAGTTTCTGGCAGGATCAGATACAGCACGCTCAGAGGATATATCCGGGATTCAAACCCATTGTTAACCATCTGAGAAATCTGCTGGACACCAGTGCTGACCTCACAGTTTTTGAATCAACGAGAAAACAGTATCAGCTGCTCAATACATCGCAGTGTACACCTAGGATTGAAGAGAAAGAGAATAGAGAATGGAAACTTATATGGAGGAATCTCTTTAATAAAGTTGTTCCTACTGATTGGCAAGAGACAGCATATGAAGTATTAAACGAGACCATACCAACAGCGGAGAAATTATGGCGACATGGCCGTACAACATGTAACAGATGCCAAATTTGTTCACAAATAGACACCTTGGAACATAGGATTGCCTCTTGCAAACAGGTGCATAATATCTGGATGGTGCTCAGAGACTTTATTGGAAAATGGTGTCCGCCGGAGTTTCCACCATGTCTTCGAAGGCTACAGAGACTGGAATTCAGTTTTAAAGACACGGCGCTCTACAGGTGTGCGATCTGGTTGGTAATGGGAACGTTACACTGGATAATGCAGAAAAATCCTGGAAATGTGGCATTACAGAGGGAATGGTTTGAATTCCTGCGAAGGGAACGTTGGAAGCTAATCACAGCGGGGCTCAGTGATTCTATGGAGCCTTATATCATCCGATTTGAGCTCCATTACACTGGTTCCGAAGTCAACTTCCATCCCAACATCTAGACTGGCTGCTTTCACTGAGCACAGACGATCTTTAGCAAGATCAATTTGCTTGCCACAAGTTCTTAGAACAGTGATCCTTCAGATAGTTAGGCAATCCTTTGCAAGGACTATCCGCTCAGATGGACGCAAATGTAAGAAAAAATAGACTGGCTATAGAAGCTCAATACTGTAGCCTCAAATACTTCAAACAAAATTTGAAAAATTGGCACCTTCTTAATCCATTTTATCATATTTCTGAGTGTTTTAATTGTAATCTTAACACTATACTTTTAACTGTATTAGCTTGACTTAGGTTGCAAACAACCGTTGATTGTAGTTTCTATGACTTGAAAGAAAACATGTAAAAAATAAATAAATAAATAAATAAACATAAAAAAAGAGGGTTGATAAAAAAAACTACTGTGGGCGGACGTCCACTTGACTCTCCAAGAAAGTTAAGGCTCCTCTGTTAAAAAAAAAAAAAAAAAAAAAAAAAAAGCTGACACCTTCAATAACTTAATTAATAATCCCTCCCCCAAGCATTACTATTAGCTCAAGAAATAAGCCCTTACACCAGTACAAAAATATCATACCACTGCATTGAAATAATAAAAAAAAATAAAAAATAAAAATAAAAAAAAAAAAGACTGGTGGCAGTGCCGAATCCCCTCCGTAGTAATCCTAATCTTAAAACACACTATCTTTATATGACGTTCACGGTTAAATGTAGGCACCAAGCTTTCGACTTTGTTTTGCGTCTTTCTTGCTTTTCAAATCGGAAATACGAATAGGTCTACCTTCATAGATTTTCTCAAAGAGTGAATGGGATTGAAAAGATTTATTAAATGCCTTTAATATAATATCACTTCTAGGAGTACAAGACAAGAGACCTCTGAGCATAATGGAGCGGAATGTAGAGAGCCTTAACAGTTAAAAGCCGTCCTTAAATAAAAACCCTATTTTAATTTAGCACTTTAAAGATAAGAAGATATGAAATAGAAGGGACACATGATGGCAAGAAACTTTTGTAGAAGAGAAACCAGGCCCACATTTGCCTACCGGTCCGGGAAGATCAAGAAAAATCGAAGGTCCGAGTAGGCCCGAACCGCAGAGCCAACTAGCTTGGTCTGGATTACAGTTAATTATAATAATATAGCCTTTTAAAGTGACAATTTACATGCCTAAGAACCTTACAATTTCGGGAAAAAATAAACTAGTGCAAATACATTTGTCTTTGGCAAAAAGGTAAAAGGAATTATTTTACAAAAGATGGTATTTCTCATCCTTAACTCGTTAAGTTAGTACACCCTGTGAAATTGGCTAAATATGTAAAAAAATGATATCTTTTTTTTTTGTTTTATCTACATTTATACCTCAACTTACTTTTAATTTCAAATTAATGAACTACAAAATTAAAACAGTATATCTGAAACAAACATATCCTAATTTATATTTTAAACATTTCAGATGGCTGAAGTAGAAATTCCATATGTTTAGGTTTTCCATAGTTGCATTATCGCAAATAGAAAACTTGAAAATATCGCAGTTCAAATTTTCGACTAAATGAGTCTGTTGTTAGTGAGTCGTTTGTTGAATTATTACGATACTCCACATACCAGAAGAACAGTAGAGAGAGACACTGATGAACAGGCAGAAAAAAGCGGATGTAGGACGAGTTCACAGACGCAAATGGAATTATAATGAGTGAAACTTGATTTATTGTAGGAAGAGGAATTAATTAATCGCTTACAAGACAGGCACTAGCAAGAAATAATGAATTGTGTGAACTGATGCCACACTTCAATTGTATCCTGGTTTGTATCTCCATGGCAACTCACGTATTGTTTCTATTCCTATTTCAGATAGGCATTTATTAATCAATTATCAAATGGGAGCTCTACTCCCGCACAAAATCATTAAATACCACTCGTGGTCTTTATATTTATGTCTGACGCACCGAGCGTGTAGATGTGTGATTAGCATAAGAGACGCCGTGGGTCCGATTTCAAACAAATCGTAAGACCTAATCAAACAAACTACAAGGCACTTTTAAAATATAATTTTATTTACTAACCGATTAGCAGCCTTGTTATATACGCCATTGATAAAAAGTAACAATATAATATTATTGTTAACAGGCTGAGGTTGACCCTCAAGGTTCCTCTAAATAATGAATTGTATGTGTATAATACTAGTATATGCTGACAATCAGATTAATACTAATTAATTATGTTGTAGTGAATATTTAAATATAAATGTAACACAACATTCACAATAGGATGAATGATAATCAAGGAATGAAAAACTCTTCAATATGCAATTTTTAGCTGATCATTTAGCTGATCACTTATAAAGCTGATCATAGAAATAAGATTACAAATTCTTGAATTGTTGTTAGATGTGAGGCTAGGAAAACATAATGACACGTTGTGGGGCTTGAAGCAAATTGTTTCAGACCTTGGCTTTGTTACTGACGAATAGCTGTATAGATACGAGGGCTGTTCAATAAAGAATGATCATAATTTTTACGGACATAATTTTGCGTACTAAAATTCAATCTTATTATATTCTGTTAGCTCAATGTGAAACAAACACGCTGTAGTAGTTTCATTGTTGGTACTCCTGGTTCCCGCCTGTAAGAACCAGGCAAATTCAGACATGTTCAGTATTGTCTACCGCTGCAATGGAGGTAACGTGCAGTTAAAGTTGATGTTAGAGGAAGATCCGGAGTTTCTATCAAACGTAATCACTGCTGATGTAACTTGGCTACATAATTTTGATTCTGAGATCAAACAGCAAAGCTCAGTGTGGAAATCTCCTTCATCACCAACCCCCAAAAAACAAAAGTGGTTGCTTCTGCTGGGAAAGTTATAGTCATCTCATTCTTTGATATTCATGGAATGGTTTATCAGCATGTTGTACCTGCACACACACATCAGTAACTGGACAATACTACAGGGATGTCCTGAAAACATTGCAAGTTCATATCAGGCGGAAAATACCACATTTGCATGAAGCACGTGGGATGCTGCACTACGATAATCCGCGGCCGCATATTGCCAATGTTGTTGCTGAATATCTTGCAAAAATCAACGTGAAGTACATCCCTCACCCTCCCTATAGTCCGGATTAAGCCCCATTTGACATTTTGCTATTCCCTAACTTGAAGAAACGCCTTCGTGGGAGGCATTATCCATCACCAGAAGCAGTGGTGAAGGCTGCGGAGGCGATTTTGAAGGGTCTCTCAAAAATGGTTTCCAGCATGTCTTTGAAGACTGGCAGAAACGCTGGGACAAGTGCATCGCATTCAGGGGAGACTATTTTGAGAAGAACCATCAAAATTATGAGGATGAGTAATGGTACGTTGTCAAAAAGAAAATGTGATCATTCTTTATTGAACAGCCCTCGTATGACCTTGAGTTCCCTCGTATTTGTTGTGTAGATTATTGGCTCTGATCTGGATTCTGTTGCTTCAGATGAGGAAAGGAGCTAAGACCAGGAAGAGGAGCAGCAACAGTAATCCTTTGTTGTCCCCGTCCTGTCGGATAATGTTTAGATATCCGCACCTTTATTGACATCCCCTGTAGTTGACTGGATGTTCCTCGTTGCAGTTTACATACTTCCTTGGTAAACGGCATGTGTACGGACAGCGTACACATCGTGGTGTAAGTTGCCAATGCTTGCTATGCCCGTAGTTGTGACAGCGGGTACACTGTGGACTTACTGCGTGGTTCAACTTTGATGACAGTGTAAATCTTAGACATGTTATTACATTTTCAGGATTTATCTTCCTGAATCGCTGTGTTCAAGTTCTACTGCACAGAGGAGCCATGGTTCTTTATTCATCCCCAAGTCTCGCCACTTTGTGTACAGGATAGTGCAGTTCCTGCAATGCATTTAGTACGATGGCTGTTTAATAAAGAATGATCCTTTTTTTTTGACAACGCACCTTTACTCATCCTGATGATTTTGTGGTCCTTATCGAAATAGTATCCCCTGAATGCTATGCACTTGTCCCAGCGCTTCTGCCAGTCTTCAAAGACTTGCTGGAAATCAGTTTTTGAGAGATCCTTCAAAATCGCCTGCGCAGCCCTCACCACTGCTTCTGATGATGGATAATGCCTCCCACGAAGGCGTTTCTTCAAGTTAGGGAATAGAAAAAACTCACATGGGGCTAAATCCGGACTATAGGGAGGGTGAGGGATACACTTCACGTTGATATTTGCAAGATATTCAGCAACAGCATTGGCAATATGCAGCCGCGCATTATTATCGTGGTGCAGCACCCAGCCTGCTTCATGGAAATGTGGTCTTTTGCACCTGATATGGAGTTGCAATGTTTTCAGGACATCCCTGCAGTATTGTCCAGTTACTGATGTGTGTGCAGGTACAACATGTTGATAAACCATTCCATGAATATCAAAGAATGAGATGGCCATAACTTTCCCAGCAGAAGCAACCAGTTTTGCTTTTCCGGGGGTTGGTGATGAAGGAGAGCTTTGCTTTTTGCTCTCAGGATCAAAATGATGTAGCCAAGTTTCATCAGCAGTGATTACGTTTGAAAGAAACTCCGGATCTTCCTCTAACATCAACTTTAACTGCATGTTACCTTCATTGCAGCGGTAGGCGATACTGAACATGTCTGAACTTGCCTGCTTCTCACAGGCGGGAACCAGGAGTACCAACTATGAAACTACTAAGTCGTGTTTGTTTCACATTAAGCTAACAGAATATAATAAGATTGCATTTTAGTGCGAAAAGTTATGATCGTAAAACAATTATGATAATTCTTTATTGAACAGTCCTCGTATCTCCACATCGCTATTGGAGTAAGAGAGGTCTCGTATGCTTACGGAAAGTCTTCAGGATTCCTGTACATGTAATATGGTTGACCTATGGCTTCAAAATATGCACTTAAAATGATTAATAGCGTCAAGTTAATGAGAATATCTTTATTGTTGAACTCCTGTGTGATTGCTGGAGAACGGAGTTTTTGGTAAATATATATTTTTATATAACTAAATATTTTTCACAGTTTATTTATTAGTACATATTTTATGCATTTTACCAATATCCTATTCCAAACGCTGTTTCTCCTTTAATTGTGTGTGACAAACAACATGACTTTTATTTTAGAAGAAAAGATGCGCTACCTTCTGCTTATCCTATAACCTTAGATTAGATTATGTGTTGTCAACAGCTGGCTACAATATAAACATATACATGTAACTCGCACGAAAGAAGTGTCAGAGTATTGCACAATGTACTTGAACTCAATACGATTATGCGTTCCAGTTATTCTTGTCCCTCCAGTTCAGTAAGTTCAGAAGTGCTGGACAATGCTTAATATATATACATGTCGAGTGATGCATGTATATACCAAAATGCCGTAGGTAAAAGGCAGTGTAGCTTTTCGCTTACAGCAGTACGTTAAACAATTCTCAGATACATTCAAAACAGATGGAAAATGTCTATATTGTCAGTCTTGTAGAAAGTGTATAACAGCCGATCAACGCTTCCAAGTGACGCAGCATTTATCCGGCAACAAACATATCTTGGCTGCTTCACGTTATTTTATGAAGTAGGTGCTTTTAGGTAAAGTAGGATCGTCCAGCTTATATTCCGGACCTTCTACGTGTCATGAATTTTATTTATATTAATGTCGAACTTTAGTTTCGGCTAGTATTCCTCTACATAAAGTAAACAATCCAGAGGTTAAAGCTTTTCTCGTGAAGTACAGGAACTTCGATGCTCCAAATGGATCTACTTTAAGGAACCACTATCTTTCAAAATGCCGCGAAAGAACATTATGAAAAATCAGGGTTTTGTGCGAAAATGAAAAATATGCGTGTGTATTTATGAAACTCAAAACTCAACAGGAAGAAAAGTAGGTAATATAGTGGTCGGGGTTCTTAAAAATGACGAGAAAGTTTTTAATCGTGCGCTTTTACTAGATTCTAATGAAATATCGGCAACAAATCACTATGTCGCTAGGCCTCTTCAATGAAAATTACATAAACACATTAATAAACATATTATGGAGAAATGATGTTAAGTACCATAATGTGCTTATTTTCCTGACCGACGTAGCATCTTACATGAAGAAATTAGCCGAAGTACTTAGCGTCAGTTATACCAAAATGATACATGTGACTTGCGTTGTGAATCCGCTACAAAGATGTGCGAAACTGTGCACAAATTGATATCCAAGGAAAGAAGGTATTTGTTAAAGCCCCTAAGAAGATTGACCTCTTCGGAAACAAAAACTCCTACGATCCAATGCCACCAACACTAACTGCGCCACCCGCTGCGCCACTTGGTTTTCAACACTGGTGTACTATGCAGGAACATTTTGATAGCTTTAAATCGGTTGTGGATGAACTCAACAAAGACGATTCTTCTATAGAAATTGTTTAAAATCTGTTAACTCAATATTGTTTAAGAAATGGCGTGGGGTATATTGCTGATAATTTCAGTTTCTTGTACTATTTCATTAAAAAATTAGAAACAATAACGAATCTCTTGATAGAATGTGTTAAAGAAATTGTTAATGTAGAAACGACTCACTTGAAGGCTTAAAAATTCAAACTTTAAAAACAGGTTCAATGGCTTCAAACTATAAGACAAGCTGTCCAAGTTCTAGAATGCCATCAAGTAGACATTAAGAGTATTAGTGGCGTGCCTCTATGAAATATGCAAGTGTTACATCATGTGACGTAGAACGATCATTCTCCCAATACTGGATTGAACTAAATGACAAATTGGCAGAGATTTCTAATGGACAATTTAGAAAAGGCATTGTTTTGCACTGTAACTCCAAACAATTTCCAACAACTGACATGTTATATCAATAATCCATCACAGGTAAGCTATCAAAACAGTTCTCTTTTATTACAAGTTTTTCTATTATGCAAAATAAAATAAAATATGTATGCTTTTTAGCAAATAATTTGAACTTTTTAATAAATATTTTCTTGCTTTTAATGCATAAAAATAACACCTAAAAGTCCGTCCCCTATTGGCTGTGTATGCTCTGTATAAAAATCTGACAATTTTCAATATTTCTTTAAAGAAAACTGATGACATTTCCAGTTTAAGCTCCTGAAAAGCATCACTAGTTCATCCATGTTTGTCAATGTTTGGAATGCATAATGAGTAGGAATTGTGGTAATGAATGAACTCGTTGCTGCGTTGTTATAATTGCATGAAAGGTTATTGCTCCGTGTACGAGACCTATTGCTCGAATTATAGCAATCTTCATAATAAAAGGTTCAGTTTTCTTATTCTTAGATCTCGAATATTTATTCAGTTTAGATAATGATAATTTTGTCTGTCTGGCTCGATGTAAAGTTTGTTTACTGTCTGACCGTCTTTTGTTTTACGCACGAAGCAGCCTTTTTCGGCCGAAGACAGTGGATAATTTATCGATGGCAATCCGCTTTCGTTCCCAAGATCACAAGTTACGTAGCAATGGTGACATAAAATTCTCTCCTCGTCAAATAAGTACTCGGAACATCTTGCCTCGGGAGGAATAGGATCACACAAGCCTCCCACTGCCACTCAGTCATAAATCATGGAAACTTACAAAACCTTCTGTCAGTAATATTTACCCTCCATTAAAGTCTCAAATTCGCTCCTGAAACGCTCAAAGTAAATGAAAGTATGGCATAGAATAATTACGTATCCAGGAAAGTTCTCAAGATTTGGGTTTATAGTCAGGCACTATAAGTAAACTAGAAACTTAAGTTGTATCATAAAAAGATACCACATGAAGATTTAATAAAATAAACTTCATTAAAATCTACATTTTATGTGAATGAGTCTCCAATGATTTTGATTTTCTAAATAGGGTTCTAACGATTTTGTTAAAATGCCATACATTTTAGACTTTTTCATCACAAAAGAAATACATATCTTGCATTTTCATAATGGGTTTTGCATAACTAAAACATAAGAAATAATCCTCGGCCGTTCTATCTGCGGCTCTGACATTTCTCGAGAGGGGGAAGCGGGCTGTTGCCAGTTCTTGAGCGGGAATTTCAAGCAGAGGAACA
This sequence comes from Mantis religiosa, assembly GCA_030765055.1. Lineage (NCBI taxonomy): Eukaryota > Metazoa > Arthropoda > Insecta > Mantodea > Mantidae > Mantis > Mantis religiosa. Next base: position 82,165,684 of record CM060952.1, on the reverse strand, counting down.
ATGCGTATTTTAAATATTTCATGTATTTGCATATTTCACGAACCAGTAGCCATATTATTATAATAGCGATAATAATAGGACTTACGAATACTAAACATCGGAGTTCACGCACGAAAATTATACCAAAGAAAGTTCACCAGCGCAAGCCTCTATTAGGCCACGTGGCTCAAACAAATTTAAGCTGGCAACACGGTGTTGGGTTCGGGAGCCACGCCTACCAGCGACAACGCTGATTGGCGCTAGCAGACACTTTTAGCTTCCTGACCACGACACCGGATGTACAGACTCCCAGTATCACCAACAGAAGCAGTTGGTGTGCGTGAAAGGTGTGAACGAAATATTTGAATGGAGTGATGCTGTAAAGAATATCTTGCATGATAATGAAATTACAAGTTGTATTTCAATGTTTTGAAGCTAATAGATTCCTATACTCTCATTATAAAGATAATTCTGACGATAGGTTTTCAATTACTCATTATTATATGTTGGTACTAGTAACCTTCCCCCTCCACCTCCTGCAGCCACTAAATGTCAGAGCCGAAGATACAGCGGCCGGACAGTACACAAAAATATGGATCTCGCTAAAGATTTAACATAAATAAGATAGTTTTTGTGTATAAATAAATATTTGTGAGATTTTCATTGTTATTGGTTTAAATCCAAAAGCACTTGTACTTTTCTAAAATGGGAATTCATTATTCTCTTTATCATAATCATGTTAAGAGATCATAGTTTCAAAGTAATTATATAGCAACTAGTTCTTAAAACTTCTGACTATTACTTATGTCTATTAAATTCTATATTACCGTTGTACTTTATTTCGTTCTGTCGAAGAATGAGTAGAGAAATTAAAGTTACTAGTCACACTTTTTTATTTCTACAATTTACTATTAGATAACTGTAAAGTTTAATCTCCGTTTTCTGAAAAAATAATAAAAATGATGTTATTGAAATTTGTGATGGATTTAAATGGATTTTATTTAGAGCTTGGTTTTGAAATTGCGAATCACATCGACTACTTACTGAATCAATCAGCGGATCCCCTCTCTGTCCATTTGAATTTCATATATCATTTCAAAATGAATACCCATAAGCGTTCTTCATTAACGCTGCATGCATTAGGTTTATTACCTCATGGTAAAACAGTGAATGAAATCAGCCCTAGAGCACTGGTCTGTTCAATACCAACCTCGCTTCACATAATCCCTATCACAAATTTAACCGGAACAAAACGCAGGATTCAGAGGCAACCGTAAACTTGTGGAGTTTAAAATTACCATCAACATTCGCAGAGTTTCGTAATCGTATAAAGCTGAAAGATGTGCACGTACGTGACCTCCATTGCTGCCATCTACTCCAGTATTGAACTATGAAATGTCTTTATCCGTTTACTTAAATAATTTAACTTAAATTGAATGATAGAAACTAATAAATGAGCTATTTGACGTGAGACATCAATAGTTGGAGGCTAAATTCAACTATTCCTGAATATTAGTACTATAAACTATAAGTATTGAATTCTTAAAACAATGAACACGTGTAACTGGATAAAATTTGAATCAAAAACATGTAAAAATACAAAACTTTTACATGTTACTATATTTATACAGCGTACTACACTATAAAACAATGCACTTGTGTAACTGGATAAAAATTTGAAGACAAAACAGGTAAATATAAAAAATCTTGCATTTCACTGTATTTACACACTTAACACTTTTTTTAATTTACGTTCTCCAACGTTAAGTTATATCGGACGGTGAATGAATTGGGTGAAATGATGCTCAAATGAGTGCAGTTTCCATGGAGCTTAGAGTTACCCCATATTCGTCTTGAACGATAACGGGAAACCCCGGAAAAAGCCTTATCCAGGTAACTCACCCTGACCGAGATTCCAACTCGGGACCTCTGGAACGTGAGGCAGAAATACTACCGTCTAAGCTAACGAGGTGGGCATACTCTCATTTGGTTTACTAATATCGCCAATATTTGCAATCCTTTGTGATGTTCTCCACAGGATGTTGTAATGCATATTCCAATTTTAACTATTATTTTTCTCAAAAGTTTGTCACTATTTTCCGTTACTTAAAATGCTCCACGTGTGAAAATGTTTGACAGAATAACTGCTCGTTTTTAACCAAACTTCATAAATGATTACTTAAGAAATCCTTAGCATGGCTTTCATTGGAAGAGAAGTAAAGCCGATGGTTCAGTGTCGTAGATTTATGGCACGTAAAAGAACCTCACGTTGATAAAAAGGCCTCCCAACAAAATTAATTGATCTTTCACGCCCAATTCAGAATGTAAGGCTGAGTATTACAGCGGCTATATAGGGTCCATAAATGTAAACTCAACTTCAATATCATTATGTTACATTAACACACACTGATCGCTCAAATGGCCATTATAGATTTTGTGGTTCTTCACATATGCATTAGCTTAAATCTAACTTGTGATGTATCCAGATTTATGGTTTAAATCCCTTTCCCATATGCGCTATATTACATATAGTTACCATTTCAATGGTTTTATTGTAAATTTTGTAATACTGTCGTTGTTAAAGCATGAACTAAATGGAATTAGATCACCAGGTAGGCACTGTTGTCATCAACACAGCTCCTTTGTTTACCAAGTTAAACTGCTAATTTGACTGAAATGCAGTTATAATACATGTGATAAAATTAATGTTGTAATTCGTAAATAAAATTGTCCTCACTCGAAACATGTAATTCAATGAATTTGTTAACTAACTGCGTTTCTAATGGATTCGCACTATGGTCAAAATTTTCTCAGTTAAGGAACTTGCAGTATTTCATCAGTACGCTGTCAAATGCATCTCCTTCCTAACGTGCGAGATACAATAACACTTATGAAATATGTTATGTGTTACATCTGTTACCTTATGGTAGATTGTGATGCCAGGGTTAAAAGTAATATTTCGCAAAAAATGACAAAAAATAATTAGTTGCTTAAATACTAGAGGAGAGAGTTATTCCGGGACAGCGCAAGCGCAGTCCCGACTACCAAAAATTATGCGTCCGAGCTGCCCACATTAGGGGCAATCGCAGGGGTCAGCCCAACCGAAGTGCAATGGAAGGGCCTCACCCTGGGGGAACTGTCTTCCTGATCACAGTAACCCCTACGCCAGGTAAGTATGTCAAAGATGTCAAACTTCACCACTTATCAACTATACCTGCCAGACTTTCATTCTATCAACTTTAAACAAATTCAAATAAAACTTTAAAACTAATGCAATAATAAAGTCAACACACAATTATTTTCATTAAATAACATACTTCGACTTTTAAGCTCTTCAGTTTATCCAAAAATATAGATCAGTATTAATTAGAAAATACATTTATAAACCAAAATGGATAATTTATGTTATGCTGCCATCTATTGGAATTTAGCTCAAACGACCTATAACAGCGCCATCTGTATAGGTCGACCGGCCATCTAACGTTCAATCGCGTTAACTCTGACCAACACCGGCAGCTCGCCAATGTCTTTGGTTTGCCATTATCAATTCCATCCTAAGGGTTACAAACTATCCTAGCCATTCTTGTATTTCAAACTTTGATTTGATCAAAATACGGAATTCTAATTCTTGACATTTCCATTTTTAATTCTGCTTGTTTTTAGTATATTCTGTTTCTAGCGCAGATTTCGGATGTCATTTAACCTTGTACAACGCTCGAGTTTGTAAAATATCAATTACATTATATTGATTTTTGAGATTTGTCAACTCACGTGTATACACAGAACACTGATACACACACTATATATAGTGTGTGTGTCTCTGTGTGTGATGGTATCGAATTGAGAGAAGGTTCTTTCCAGCAAGACGGAGCAACGTGCCATATATCTAATGACACCATGGAACTTGTAACCAGTTTCATTGATAATCGTATAATCTCAAAAGGTCTGCGACCCCCCAGATACCCTGACCTAAGCTTACCGGATTTTTTTTCTTGTGGGTTTATCTAAAAAAAAGTGTACAACAATAGCCCATGGACAATTGATGTACTCAAGGAATCCATTCGAAACAAAATAAGTAACATTGCCGAGGATACTCTCAGTACACCTACAGAGAATAGGGTGCAACGAGTACAAACATGTATAGATGCTGGTGAAGGACAGTTGCAACATTTTGTCTGAGGTACGAGTAGGGTCTATACAGGCAGCCGTCGCTGACCTCCCTCTTGTACCAGGGAGTTACCGAGCTGTCTCCTAAGGACGTCCGGTGCCTCCATGGGCCTTTCCAGTAGGGCAAGACCTAAAGATTAACAAGCCCCCCATCCGGTCCGAAAACAGAAGATGGGTGGAAGTGGATACGCCACTTACGCGCGCCAACTCCGAAAGGGGAAGGCTACTGAACAACCTCGGTAGGGCCGCCTGGTGATCTAGCACACATTCTACTAGCTATGCAAGCTAGTACGCAGGAATATATGGCTTCCCTCAACTCCGTCCGAAGACGTACCCGATCTCTCACGGGTATCGGGAACCACTACCCCCTCGAGTCCAATCCAATCCGAACAACTGCCATTCAGAGAGGGGCTCGAATGTTCGGCCCGAGGTCCTCTAGTAACGTCAGAGGTACCACGAGTGCTAGGGGTCCGCAGCGACCGCACCACGACAGCTGAAGGGGATGGATCCCCCATACGGGGGAAGTAAATAGTGTAATGTAACCTCTCAATTGCGTATTATATTCCCCCAAAGTTGCACACGTGTGTCCTTTTATTGGTTCAAAAGTTATGGCTTTTTGAAATGGTTCAGGTTTATATGGATCGCACTGTATTTTGTTGCATTTATACCCCGTCTTTAACTGCAGTGGTCATATCGGCGGCCCCGGCGCTAATGACCTCAGCTGTTGCGTGCCCTTAAACCTTACTACTACTACTACTACTACTACTACTACTACTACTACTACTACTACTACTACTACTACTACTACTACTACTACTACCACTACCACTACCACTACCACTACCACTACCACTACCACTATATCGGTTGCCGTTCTCCTGTGGAACATTTCGATGTTCCAAACATGTTCGTTTACGTTGGATTCCTTGTTCTTTGTATTGTAATCATTAGATCACGCATACATTCACACTCTCCTTCATACTTCCAGACTCTGGGGAAGATGGGTTATCATACCCAGCCGGGAATCGAACTCAGGACCCCCTCCACAGCAGGCAGGTGCTCTACCGACTGAGCTACGGGGTCAACCCAACCAAACTATCGTGTATAGAGAGATTTCTCAAACAAGAAAAATGACGTTTAAAGCGTGACCAGTTCTCGTGTGCTGCGAGATCAATTGTTAGTTCATATGTTCTGCGTTACACCGGGCTGTGAAAAAATACAATTTTATTTCATATTACGTTGAAGATTATTTGGGTAATAGTCTAGTGTTATTCACTTGGTTCTTGCATTTCACTTTCTTCTAAATTCCTATTTACCGTTCATTTAATCTTTATGTAGGTTATACTAGATAAAAGTTAACCTTTAAGAACAAATATAGCAAAAGGCTTGGTGTTTAGGTTAACTGTACAAAGAATTACGATAAATTGGCGATTTTGTATTGTAAACAAATGCGAGTGCCATGAGACGCTTAATCATGTAAAAATACATAATGAACGGCAGAACCCAATTAAGCAACGTCCAGTTATTAAATATGTGCAAGTACAAGTCGTAATTGTCATGTGATTGGACTCGCAACCAAAGAAGTTATGTAAAGTATTTATCACATAAGTATGGTCATCTAAGTCCTGCGCCGTGGCGTAGCGGCTAAGGCAGCATGCCCTGGTCCTGGCCACGGAGAGCGGCCCGGGTTCGATCCCGCCCATGTGATGGGGATTTTAGGTCGCGGGTATAGGACCGGTGCCCACTCAGCATCGTGAGGAAAGTGAGGAGCTTACGCTAGGTAAGCGGCCCAACATTCCGGCTGGGGGATGCCGAGATGCTGACCACATCTCCTCCCCGTATCGGTTGGATGATCGTCCACCGATCCGTGCGTAAGTGGGCGTGAGGCCGGCAGTCGGGTTGGTAGGCCTTGGCCCTCTAAGGTCTGTCGCGCCATGGGTTATTATCATTATTATATGGTCATCTAAAGCTTTTATTTCGTATGTAATATGTCAAAAGTTCTACTCTTAGACATGCCCTCTAAAAATACTTATCAATATGACAAACAGAAAACATTTGTGTATATAGGTAACAACCTTATAAGCCACTCTACCTCTCCAATTCGTTCTGACGAACATGGTACAATAAAGTATTACAAACATCATTTAATAAATTGCTAAGAGATTAAAAACGACTTACAAAGTCCTTTATCTTGAATAAAAACACATTAGAATTACAAAAGAACATGCTGGCAAAGAAGGTCTTGAATTTAAATTAAGGATGTCATGTTGTTCAAAATAGTACTCACATAATATATTATAATATAATACTCGTATATAAATGGTTGTTGCATTCTGCATAGCATAAAACCAAAACCCGGTTACAAGAAACATACACAAATTATAACACTTCAGCAAACAGATGACAGAAATTAAAAAGTGAAAATCTATTTTTTGTTTCTATTCGTTCAACTGCCATTTGTCAAATTCTATAGTTGTGTATGTAATAAAACTTCCGAATAACATTTAGTCTAACTTTATAGACTATGTTCTTGCGCTTCTGGGGTTAAAACCTTTTAATACCCCGCATGCAAGAAGGTTTTGCTTTATTTCCTTTGTATTAATATTTTATCAAGTTCGTTAGCAGGACATTTAATAATTAATTTAATTATAATTATATAAACCTACACAACCCCCAACATTAAAAATATGATCTTAATTACCTAACCTTCATTATTTAATTACATATGTTAAGGATTTTGGTATGATGTGAAAATTGAAGAAATATTTTCTGAATTTTGATTTTCTCAAAACTGGCTCTCTATTGCTATGATTAAAATACTTTTGACAAATTAAATGTTTATCTTGAATTTTCTTGCTACATCCTCTAAAGTTCTGAATGAATTATGTATAACTGAAGAACCGCAAGAGAGAGAGAGAGAGAGAGAGAGAGAGAGAGAGAGAGAGAGAGAGAGAGAGAGAGAGAAAGAGAGAGAGAGAATCTTATAACACAAAAGAAAATGTTACTGTTAAAACACTTTTTATGTGAAGTTTTATGTGTGTTCCTTGATATTGCTTTGAATTATAAAGTCGTTATTCGTTTCTTATGGCTTGGCCATGCTCGAAAACAGAGCGTCAAAGCCGTCACAGAATGACCAGCTCTTAAAATAATGGACTACCGCTTAAAATGTTTGTATTCGCTTATTTCCCTCTCCTTTACCCACAACGAGATATGCAGTAAGGGAATATCCGACATTTTAATCTCAATTAAATGAAGTAGATAGAGCAACTTTTTTATATAATTTACGATCTCCAACGTTAAGTTATATCGGACGGTGAATGAATTGGGTGAAATGATGCTCAAATGAGTGCAGTTTCCATGGAGCTTAGAGTTACCCCATTTTCCTCTTGAAACATAAGGGGAAACCCCAGAAAAAGCCTTATCCAGGTAACTCACCCTGACCGGGATTCCAACTCGGGACCTCTGGAACGTGAGGCAGAAATACTACCGTCTAAGCTACCGAGGTGGGCATACTCTCATTTGGTTTACTAATATCGCCAATATTTGCACTCCTTTTTGATGTTCTCAACAGGATGCTGTAATGCGTATTCCAATTTTAACTATTATTTTTCGCAAAGGTTTGTCACTATTTTCCGTTATTTAAAATGCTCCACGTGTGAAAATGTTTGACAGAATAACTGCTCATGTTTAACCAAACTTCATAAATGATTACTTAAGAAATCCTTAGCATGGCTTTCATTGGAAGAGAAGTAAAGTCGATGGTTCAGTGTCGTAGGTTTATAGCACGTAAAAGAACCTCACGTTGATAAAAAGGCCTCTCAACAAAATTAATTGATCTTTCATGCCCAATTCAGAATGTAACGCTGAGTATTACAGCGGCTATATAGCGTCCATAAATGAAAACTCAATTTCAATATCATTATATTACATTAACACACACTGATCGCTCAAATGGACATTATAGATTTTGTGGTTCTTCACAGATGCATTAGCTTAAATCTAACTTGTGATGTATCCAGACTATATGATTTAAATCCCTTTCCCATATGCGCTATATTACATATAGTTACCATTTCAATGGTTTTATGGTAAATTTTATAATTCTGTCCTTGTTAAAGCATGAACTAAATGGAATTAGATCACCAGGTAGGCACTGTTGTCATCAACACAGCTCTTTTGTTTACCAAGTTAAACTGCTAATTTGACTGAAATGCAGTTAAAATACTTGTGATAAAATTAATGTTGTAATTCGTAAATAAAATTGTCCTCACTCGAAACATGTAATTCAATGAATTTGTTAATTAAACTAACTGAGTTTCTAATGGATTCGCACTATGGTAAAAATTTGCTCAGATAATGAACTTGCAGTGTTCCATAAGTAGGCTGTCAAATGGCACATGCATCTTCTTACTAACGTGCAAGAATCAGTAATATTTATGAAAACTGTTACATCTGTTACCTCATAGTAGATTGTGATACTAGGGTTAAAAGTAATATTTCGCAAAAATATGACAAATATCTATTTGGTAAAATACTAGTGGAGAAAGTTATTCCGGGACAGCGCAAGCGCAGTCCCGACTACCAAAAATTATGCGTCCGAGCTGCCCACATTTGGGGCAATCGCAGGGGTCAGCCCAACCGAAGTGCAATGGAAGGGCCTCACCCTGGGGGAACTGCCTTCCTGATCACAGTAACCCCTACGCCAGGTAAGTATGCCCAGTTCTCAAATTTCACCACTTATCAACTATACCTGCAAGACTTTCATTCTCTCAGCTTTAAACAAATTCAAATATAACTTTAAAACTAACGCAATAATAAATTCAGCATATAAATATTTTCATTAACTAACATACTTCGACTTTTAAGCTCTTCAGTTTATCCAAAAAAATAGGTCAGTATTAATTACAAAACATATTTATAAACACAAATGGATAATTTATGTTGTGCTGCCATCTATTGGCATTTAGCTCAAACGACGTATAACACCGCCATCTGTAAAGGTCCACCGGCCATCAAACGTTCTAATTCTTGACATTTTCATTTTTAATTCTGCTTGTTTTTAGTATCTTCTGTTTCTAGCGCAGATTGCGGATGTCATTTAACCTTGTACAACGACCGAGTTTGTAAAATATCAATTACATTATATTGATTTTTGAGATTTGTCAACTCACGTGTATACACAGAACACTGATACACACACTATATATATATATATATATATATATATATATATATAGTGTGTGTGTGTTTGTGTGTGTGTGTGTGTGTGTGTGTGTGTGCGATGATATCGCATTGAGAGAAGGTTCTTTCCAGCAAGACGGAGCAACGTGCCATACATCTAATGACACCATGGAACTTGTAACCAGTTTCTTTCATAATCGAATAATCTCAAAAGGTCTGCGGCCCCCCAGATACCGTGACCTAAGCTCACCGGATTTTTTTTCTTGTGGGTTTATCTAAAAAAAAAAAAAAAAAAAAAAAAAAAAAACAGTGTACAAGAATAGCCCATGGACAGTTTATGTACTCAAGGAATCCATTCGAAACAAAATAAGTAACATTGCCGAGGATACTCTCAGTACACCTACAGAGAATAGGGTGCGACGAGTACAAACATGTATAGATGCTGGTGAAGGACACTTGCAACATTTTCTCTGAGGTACGAGTAGGGCCTATACAGGCACGAGCTGTCTCCGTGGTAACATCCTTAACTTATCTCATAATTTTTATAACAAGCTCCCTTCAAGCTTCTACAGTCTAATCCGCGGTCTGGGTGAATATGACCTAGACCCCGGTGAAACCTACAAGCGACCCAGACTAGTGCTTGCACCACCATAGGCCCATACAATCCCCCCCCCCAGATATTCATTACATTTCAACTCCAACCAACAAACCAAACAACCCTTAAATCATATCCACCACCACCCACCCACCGTCATATCATTAAACAACCACCATCATGCAAGTAAGGGACGATGTCCCGAAATGGTATAACGTCGAAGGCCCCTCATCTGAGGAGGAGGTTCACCTTCAACGACACCACTGTGCTGTGTTGTGGTAAGGACGCCCGTTGCCTCCATGGGTCTTTCCAGTAGGGCAAGACCTAAAGATTAACAAGTCCCCCATCTGGTCCGAAAACACAAGATGGGTGGAAGTGGATACGCCACTTACGCGCGCCAACTCCGAAAGGGGAAGGCTACTGAACAACCTCGGTAGGGCCGCCTGGTGATCTAGCACACATTCTACTAGCTATGCAAGCTAGTACGCAGGAATATATGGCTTCCCTCAACCCCGTCCGAAGACGTACCCGATCTCCCACGGGTATCGGGAACCACTGCCCCCTTGAGTCCAATCCAATCCGAACAACTCCCATTCAGGTAGGGGCTCGAATGTTCGGCCCGAGGTCCTCTAGTAACGTCAGAGGTACCACGAGTGCTAGGGGTCCGCAGCGACCGCACCACGACAGCTGAAGGGGACGGATCCCCCCTACGGCGAGAAGTAAATAGTGTAATGTAACCTCCCAATTGTGTATTATATTCCCCCAAAGTTGCACACGTGTGTCCTTTTATTGGTTCAAAAGTTATGGCTTTTTGAAATGGTTCAGGTTTATATGGATCGCACTGTATTTTGTTGCATTTATACCCCGTCTTTAACTGCAGTGGTCATATCGGCGGCCCCGGCGCTAATGACCTCAGCTGTTGCGTGCCCTTAAACCTTACTACTACTACTACTACTACTACTACTACTACTACTACTACTACTACTACTACTACTACTACTACTACTACTACTACTACTACCACTACCACTACCACTACCACTACCACTACCACTACCACTATATCGGTTGCCGTTCTCCTGTGGAACATTTCGATGTTCCAAACATGTTCGTTTACGTTGGATTCCTTGTTCTTTGTATTGTAATCATTAGATCACGCATACATTCACACTCTCCTTCATACTTCCAGACTCTGGGGAAGATGGGTTATCATACCCAGCCGGGAATCGAACTCAGGACCCCCTCCACAGCAGGCAGGTGCTCTACCGACTGAGCTACGGGGTCAACCCAACCAAACTATCGTGTATAGAGAGATTTCTCAAACAAGAAAAATGACGTTTAAAGCGTGACCAGTTCTCGTGTGCTGCGAGATCAATTGTTAGTTCATATGTTCTGCGTTACACCGGGCTGTGAAAAAATACAATTTTATTTCATATTACGTTGAAGATTATTTGGGTAATAGTCTAGTGTTATTCACTTGGTTCTTGCATTTCACTTTCTTCTAAATTCCTATTTACCGTTCATTTAATCTTTATGTAGGTTATATTAGATACAAGTTAACATTTAAGAACAAATATAGCAAAAGGTTGGGTGTTTAGGTTAACTGTACAAAGAATTAGGATAAATTGGCGATTTTTTATTGTGAACAAATGCAAGTGCCATGAGAACCTTAACCATGTAAAAATACATAATGAACGGCAGAACCCAATTAAGCAACGTCCAGTTATTAAATATGTGCAAGTACAAGGCGTGATTGGACTCGCAACCAAATAAAATATTTATCACATAAGTATGGTCATCTAAGTCCTGCGCCGTGGCGTAGCGGCTAAGGCAGCATGCCCTGGTCCTGGCCACTGAGAGCGGCCCGGGTTCGATCCCGCCCATGTGATGGGGATTTTAGGTCGCGGGTATAGGACCGGTGCCCACTCAGCATCGTGAGGAAAGTGAGGAGCTTACGCTAGGTAAGCGGCCCAACATTCCGGCTGGGGGATGCCGAGATGCTGACCACATCTCCTCCCCGTATCGGTTGGATGATCGTCCACCGATCCGTGCGTAAGTGGGCGTGAGGCCGGCAGTCTTGTTGGTAGGCCTTGGCCCTCTAAGGTCTGTCACGCCATGGGTTATTATCATTATTATATGGTCATCTAAAGCTTTTATTTCGTATGTAATATGTCAAAAGTTCTACTCTTAGACATGCCCTCTAAAAATACTTATCAATATGACAAACAGAAAACATTTGTGTATATAGGTAACAACCTTATAAGCCACTCTACCTCTCCAATTCGTTCTGACGAACATGGTACAATAAAGTATTACAAAAGACATTTAATAAATTGCTAAGAGATTAAAAACGATTTACAGAGTCCTTTTTCTTGAATACAAACACATTAGAATTACAAAACAACATGCTGGCAAAGAAGGTATTGAATTTAAATTAAGGATGTCATGTTGTACAAAATAGTACTCACATAATATAATACTCGTATATAAATGGTTGTTGCATTCTGCATAGCATAAAACCAAAACCCGGTTACAAGAAACATACACAAATTATAACGCTTCAGCAAACAGATGACAGAGATTAAAAAGTGACAATCTATTTTGTGTAATATTCGTTTAACTGCCATTTGTCAAATTCTATAGTTGTGTATGTAATAAAACTTCCGAATAACATTTATTCTAACTTTATAGACTATGTTCTTGCGCTTCTGGGGTTAAAATCTTTTAATACAAGAACGTTTTGCTTTATTTCCTTTGTATTATTACTTTATCGAGTTCGTTAGCAGGACATTTAATAATTAATTTAATTATAATTATATAAACCTACACAACCCCTAACATTAAAAATATGATCTTAATAAACTAATCTTCTTTATTTAATTGCATATGTTAAGGATTTTGGTATGATGTGAAAACTGTAGAAATATTTTCTGAATTTTGATTTTCTCAAAATTGGCTCTCTATTGCCTTGATTAAAATATTTTCGACAAATTAAATGTGTATCTTGAATTTTCTTCCTACGTCCTCTAAGGTTCTGAATGAATTATGCATAACTAAAGAACCGCAAGGGAAGAGAGAGAGAGAGAGAGAGAGAGAGAGAGAGAGAGAGAGAGAGAGAGAGAGAGAGAGAGAGAGAGAGAGTCTTAGAACACAAAAAAGGGTTACTGTTAAACACTTTATATGTGAAGTTAATGTTCCTTAATATTGCTTTGAATTATTAAGTCGTTATTTGTTTCTTATATCTTGGCCATGCTTGAAAACATCGCAAAATGACCTGTTCTTAAAATAATGGACTACCGCTTAAACTGCCTGTATTCGCTTATTTCCCTCCCCATTACACACAACGAAATATGCAGTAAGGGAATGTCCAACATTTTAATCTCGATTAAATGAAGTAGATAGAGCAACTTTTTTAATAATTTACGTCCTCCAACGTTAGGTCATATCGGACGATGAGTGGAATGGATGAAATGATCCTCAAATGAGCCCAGGGTCCATAGAGCTAAGAGTTACCCGACATTCCTATTTCAGGATAAGGGAGAACCCCGAAAATAAACCGTATCCAGGTAACTCATCCTGACGAAGATTCGAACTCGGGACCTCTTGAACGTGAGACAGACACGCTAACCATCCACCCTACCGAGGCGCGCAGATAGAGCAGTAAGCCTTTATAAGAACAATATGTAGGTACAAGAGTAGAGAAATTCGTGTGACTGTAACATATCAAGTCTTCCAAAGTATAGCACTGTAGCAAAATATTGCCATCGCGGATTGGTTGCCTATTGAACTGAAACGCACAGGGGTAATTAATTCGAACATATTGTATGAACTATTAAATTCTGAAAGAACTATATTCTATAGAACAACTTTGTATGCATGGTTTTCTAAATAATAGTAATATATAACTCTTGAGCAAGAATATGTGATCGTTATTCAACTATTAAACTGCGTTTGGATACATTGTGGTCCATTGCAACAAGTTTCTCATTTATTTAACGAATGGATTTAAACAAGACTGTCAACGTGTTGCAGAAAACTGGTCATGTGTATACATATTATTGCGTTTATGCTTCAAAAGTCACACTATCAGTATAGATTAATAAAACTTGAATCCAGAAGAGAATCTTTGGCATTTTAAGCAAAAAGTTGAAATATAACTGGTTGAAAAATAGGTTCTAAGTATCGCAAATAGATAAGATGCTTTCAGCGTAGGTTAAACAGCAAAAATTTCATAAAATTATAGTCTTAGTATTTTAAACGGTCTCAGCGCTAGGAATTATGCATCTTAATTGGATATATATTTTCAATATTGTAGAAAAATAGCTAATGTTTCAATTATATTTTAGAAGTGGTAATGCATTCCTCCTTTTAGTTTATTATGTGTGTGAGTGTGTGAATGAGTGTGTGTGTATTTGTGTGTGTGCGCGCGCAAGTAATATAACTATAAACAGAAAGTCGATTATATACCATGCTTGGATTGGAATTCAGCCTCTTCACAGAATGCGAAACTAAGAAAACATGCGAAAAAAATCCCCCTTTCAGATTATTTCATACACGGAACATCCTATTTAATTTTTATTTTCTAAAAAATGATTGCAATTATTTGAATTAAAATACCACAAAATATTTTTATTACAAATGAAATGTATGTCTTGATCTTTTTTTTTCTTTTTGTAAACGTCCCAGAAGTCCTCCATTCTGGATGAATTTGCATAAATTGTAAACTACAAGAGATAGGCAAAATCTTACTACAGAAAAGATGTAGACTTTCTTAAAATACATAATTTATATTAAACAAATTTTTCATGCAATGAAATCTTACTTACAAGGAAAGTACTTGGGCTCGAACAAACATACCTGTATGAAAGTTTGGTTACAGAATTTTTACGTGCCACTCAGTGTGTTGGTGGGTGTCGTTTTTCTGTAAAACTCTGCAATTATACACTAGATATCACTGAAGATGTTATTGTAGACGCCATGCGTAATGCAGATAACTATAAATGTAAATGGGGACTTTCAATAAAATGCTCACAGTAATATGAATGACTGTGAAGAAAAGCAAGTTGATCGCACGGCATATTTGCACATTCCATAATATCAACGCCACGTCAATTACATTTCGAAGTTGTCCACTGGTTCACCAATATCGTAGGCAGAGTTCTGCCACGCATAACGAAGCATTGGTCTACTTTATCCTACAGATAACTGATTGTAAATGACAGAATGTAAACTAATGATAAAAAATCTATCATTCAATTTTAGCTGCATATTACTGGAACATACGAGGGTGGGTCAAAAAGTAATACCTCCTATTTTTTTCCTTAAATAAGTAAGTTATGTGAAAACTTTGAACTTGGCGCAATTCCTCAAACCTTCTTCTCCAATCCCCTGCAGTAGTAACTTCCTAAGTCAATAGGTGGCAGCACTACAACCTCTTGCAAAATGGCTGACATCGACATTCGTATTAAACAGCGTTCTGTGATTGAAGTTTTGACTGCGGCAGGTGAAACGCCTATTCGCATTCACGAAAGGCTAAAAAATGTGTATGGTGATGCAACGGTGGATGTCAGCACTGTTAGATTATGAGTTCGTCGCTGTAACGAAGCTGAAGGGCAAATACCATTGGCAGATGAAAAGCGAAGCGGCAGGCCGGTGACTGCAGTAACTCCATGCAGCATTCAGCGAGTCGATAACATCATTCGTGGTGATCGCCGGGTAACAACAGGTGAATTATGTCGCATTACCTCCCTCAGTAAAGGCAGTGTGATGACGATTATTCAACCACTGGGTTACTCAAAAGTTTTTTCACGTTGGGTACCGCGCAAAACAAAGAAACAAGGAAAACAATAGCCTCCGAACACTTGCAGCACTTTAATTTGGGGGGAGAGGAGTTTCTGGAAAAAATTGTTACTGGAGACGAAACGTGGGTTCCTTTTTTTGAACCTGAATCAAAGGGTTAGTCAATGGAATGGCACCACGCAACGTCACAGAAGAAGAAAAATTCAAAACTCAGCGGTCGGCAGGGAAAGTTATGCCGGCAGTGTTTTGGGATGCAGAGGGTGTGCTTATGATTGATTTTTCGGAGTAGGGATGCACAATAAATTCTGTCCAATAGTCAGAACTCTCAAAAAGCTGAAAGCACGTCTTCGCCGAGTTCACCCAACAAAAACTATGGCGGATGTTCTTCTTTTGCATGACAATGCAAGACCACACACCAGCCTTTACACCACTGTAGATATTGAGAAATTGGGATGGCAAGTCTTACCTCACCCCCCATACAGCCCTGACCTGGCACCATCAGAATTCCATCTGTTCGGGCCACTAAAGGAAGCTCATCGTGGGATTCATTTTGAAGATGAGGAGGCTGTGAAAACGTCCGTGCGTCAATGGCTTAGGAAGCAAGACCGTGTGTTTTAACACACTGGAATACATGCCCTAGTTAAAAGGTGGGCCAAACTGTGGAAAAGGACGGAGATTATATTGAATAGTGACAAATTGATCGCCAATGTTGTAGTTTTCAAACTATGCAAATTGGATTCAATTTTCTTGGCAATTAAAAGAGAACAAAATAGGAGGCATTACTTTTTGACCAACCCTCGTAGTTTAGAAAAGTATGTTATTCTCTTGTCATATATTTTATATTGCCTGAATAAATACACATCCACAAGTTGTGCATGCTTTGTGGTTTAAGCGGAATAAGTTTTAAATCTACATGTTTTCCTTCAGATGCTTCTAGTAGTGTTTGTTCATCTTATGTCCCGACCAGGAATCACAAAATACTAAATAATTTCTCGACAAATTTGGATTCCAAACGGACAGATAAAAAAATCTTCAGATGTTGTTTCATCATTTTTCCACTAACACCTGCACTGACGAAGACATTTGGAGGGCATCGAGTTTTTTATTCCTTGACACACGGGGTACAAACTGTCCACTAGACATGGCATACGCAGAGGCCTCTAACGGACCACTGCAGAATTTTGCAGATGAGCCAGTATCACTAGTTTAATGAGGGACCTTTAAATTTTTCTCCCACGATTTTGGTGTATATATGTTGTTCGTGCCCAAGTACTTTCCTTGTACTTTTTTGAGCTTTCCAGTTAAATTAATTGTATCAAACAGAAAGCTCTTATCTCTTGGCCATACACGGAGAATGGAACTTCAAAGCCATCACATAGTAACCGTTTTATAATATTTGACTGTAGTTTAAAGACTATTGTGTTCCCATATTCGCCTTTTAGCTTTATCGGCGCCGTCCTTAGTTTAAGGGACAATGTAAACAAAAGCCCGTGTATGTGTGCGACATCATTACCTGTTCAGCCTTGTAACACTAAGCGGATTAAAAATATAGTTCGCAAATAATTTTTAAAAACTTCACAGTTAATGCAAACTATATAAACAGCTTTGCATTATTACATATGCAAAAGTCATTAACTGACATTTTATTTGATTAGTAAGAGTAATTATATGTATTAATCACAGTGCACGCTGTACTTGCGCGGTGTAAAAGCAGAAGGAAGGGAGAGAATCAGTTGCACAACATGGCTGCTTCCGTGCAATATCTAAACATCACAGACGGAAACCGTTAAAAAGTGGTGAAAAACAAATCATATTGAACGTGTTGTGTGAAAAATACCACACGTTAGTGCTGGAGGACATTAATTTGTCAGCAGAATATACCGGTGTTTCAGCGCCATGTATTAATGCCTCTCGAAGTGAGCTGGCTCTCCACTCCAAGAAAACATCAAAAAAGATAGGAGCCAGTTGTGGAAGCTGAATATGCCAAATTTGTTTAAAGTTCTATTCTTCGCAAGGTTCATAGTTCTTTGAAAGAAACGAGCCACCACAGTTACAAAAGTGCTTCAAGCAGTAAATAATGATCCCGATTAGCCGAGCTTTAGAAAAACGAGGTTCTACAGCATTCTTCACACCGTAGGTTTTGAATTTTCAAACAGAAATACAAAATATAATTGTTGAGCGTAAAGATACATTGTTGTGGCGAAGGAATTGCCAAAGGAATAATCGGGTGTGAAAGTCGTTTAAAGAATAAGTCCGTTGTCAGATTCCAATTAGGTAATTATTTTTTTTCAGTTGCATACCAGTAGAACTTTTACGTCATTGCCAAAGTGGCTACGCGCAGTTATTTAGCGCTGTTATTCCGCAAAAATACCCTTGCTTTAATTTTTAATTTATGAGCTGAGGTTATGTGAAGAAATCATATATTTGAGTAATTGTTGTAAGCAATCAATGACTTTTTAGCGTACAATAGGAATAATATATTACACAGTATACACACTTTGCATTTAATCTTAACGTAATCGCGCTACCGCATACTTAGCAAAGAAATTCGTTGACATCGAACAATTTTGCCACGGGGGAATAAAATAGCACGACTATTCTGTCCAGACAATCGCCAGTGGAGTAGTACATTTTACCGCTTTGTTTACATTTCCCCTAAACCAAAGACGGCGGCGGAATAGAAGTAAATATGTAATAAACCCATTTCCACAAAATTTTTCTCTCGATTAATATAAAGTAGACAAAAGTGTTATATAGTTTTTAAGAACAGTTTGTAAAGAGTGATTAGAGAAAGTCATATGAGTTCACACATGATTTACTTCTAAATTCGCTAGTGGTGTTCATGGTATTTCCTCTACCAAAATATAAACATATAAAAGAAACTGTTAGATATCATGCTAGATATATAAGGAAATTTGAGATGTCTGCGTTAATTTAGAATCCAAATGTCAAAGAACTCGTAGGTTATGTTCAATAGCAACAAATAAACAATTCCTTAAGCCAGGTATCAGATGTGAAGTGTTCGGCTAGTATATCATGTACGCTGTCTTTTAACTATAATTACTATTAACCACTATCTTCATAAACATCATTTCCTACACCACGTCTGCATGTAATTTATTTATTTTTTAAGGTCTGGTCAAGCGCTGTTGTTTTGTCCTGCAAGATTCTTCCCATGATGCAGCTATTGCCTCAGTGCACGCTATTCGCAAACAAATGAGTCAACAAATCAGACTTCAACTGTTAATCGTTGTATTGCATGCTGTTTCAGACAAAGGATTCCTACAACTTTAGAAGATATGCAGCGTAAAAGACAGATGGTTCCTGGTGGTTATAATACAGCCAAACTTTTGATAGCGATCATCAATGCAACAAGAGGAGAAGTGAATGTTTTTAGTTTTGGAAATAAATTACACATATACCTCTGGAAACTTCTATAGAGGTTACTGAATAACCTCCTGTTACTTTCTCGAATACTTGCTAAAAGTGCAGGGAAACAGAGTGGGCGGTTAGCAATGAATACGAAAATGAACTAAATAAAGTACCAGAAAAATATATAAAAACAGAGGGCAATACTTAGAAAAACAGAAATCTGGTGTGTTCTGCATATTACGCAGTAGGCTGTAGCGTGCAGCTCTGGTTCTCGGCCACAAAGTACACCCGGATCTACTAAAAATATGTTTCGATGTGGTTCATGCTAATCGAGACAGTTGTTTGTAAAATATTTTTATTGAATATTTTCTTGTACATACAATGAAAATGGGAGAATTGAGTGGCCTGTAAGCGATAGTCAGATCTTTTAGAGGTGGTCGCTATATGAAGGTTTTGAAATTCGCTTCTGTTTGTATGTCTTAGAGATAAAAAATGAATAACGTATACCCAATTCATGTCAGCGAATGAATGTCCTGTTTGAAAGTATATTTGTTATTTTAGCAGTGTCATCGGCGAATTTTCTTAATTTTTCTTCCACCTTATTTTAATATGATGATATTTGTTACTCTTGATGTGGAAAATTTTCATTTTCTGCTCGATTTGCGCTCGATGATTGCCGATACTAACTCAGTCGAAATTGCACGAAATCTCTTGATATAAGGTAGAAGAACGGATAACTTAAGTTCTGGAGTTAAATTTTAAAATATATATATATATATATATATATATATATATATATATATATATATATATATATTAAATCACTTATTTAATCAGAAAAACATCTAATTTACTTGAAATTTCATCATTACAAATAAGTCGGTATCCATATTCAGGATATTACATATAAATAACACTAATAAGCTTTTATTAACATAATTTTCTTTGACGATGATTATCAGTTCAATTTGTATCCTCTGAAAGTGTTTACTATCTCGCGATAATGCAACACAATTAAATGTTTATTAGTTAAATTGCCTTAGCATTACAGTTACATATTCCCTCACTTCACTCAATTTTCAGACATAATAAATTTACATATATTCAAATTTTGCTTACAAGTAATGTTTTCTAACTTTTTCGAATCGACTGTACGTATAATATTAATTGTTTTACATTAATAAAATTAGATCTGAAGCTTAGGCTCACTTTCTTCTCGGGCAACAAGCCAGGCGAAAAGACGATTAGATATCCACGTTTCGGGAGTGTGCATCTCTCCCATCATCAGGATATTTATAAATGTTATAACTACAAATGAAACACTGGATATAACACAAATATAAACAAAGACAAAACACTATCAAAATTCGCATTACTGAACAAAAGTCTTTTTCAGTAAATTATATCTAATCGATATAATATAAATATAATATAGTACAATATGATAATTAAATCGCTATCTAATCGTCTTTTCACCTGGCTTGTTGCCCGAGAAGAAATGAGCATGTTTTACATTTATGGTTTTGTTTCACATACATTGTAAACATTTCAAACTATGTTTGACCTATAATCTTTTCTTTTTACTTTACTCAAAAGAATACAACAATTTAAATAGCTGTAATCTAGTATGTGACAAAAGCTTGGAAATAAAAAGAATCACTTAGATTCTTTAAAATCAAAATTATTAAATTTGATTTTAAAATATTTACCAACATTATTTTCATAAACTTTAAACTCCTAGATGAAACTTTATAAGCTTATGGATGTCACTGAAACTCTCATTTCAGATTAGCCTATTAAATGTATGTGTGTACTTTTCAAAGTATTCCTCGACACTTTAATAACGCACTTCGTACACTTACATGGCAAATTACCATTCCATAGCAACTATAAAAGCGAAAGACACAATCTGATATCTGTATATGAAGACTATTTAATATTCTCAACGTAATTTTTCATTGTTGGGGGCAATTACATGCATAATATCCAGGAGGCGGAGTTCGATGCTAAATGCAAATGTGTCGACCTTGAGGGGACCTTGCCTGGACAATGAATGATGGTACTTTACCAATATCAGATGAACGTGTGTAAACCGGATTTCTGTACGAGGCGGAAGCAGTTAAAGGCATTCCTTACTACGCCCACTTCTATGATTAGCAGAGATGTAGATTAACACTCCAAATGTTGCTACACATCGGATATATATTACAGTATTTTACAAATTCATTTATTTCAGACAAATACTGAGTAACTTAAATAAACAGAGTTATTTTAATGAGCTTATTGATGTAATCACACTATTCAAAAAATCTGATATATTGCTGGTATGAACTATTCGCAAAAATGTCTTTTCTTACACATAATTTATGTCAACGAAGAAAAATCACCATCTTCTGTGGTCATACAGCCCTTTTAGTTTAATCTTGACCTCCTTCAGCACTACTGCCCAATCTTTCCTATCTAGGGCTCTCCGTCTCCCTCTCATAATTCCGGCTTTCAGAAAGTCATCCTGTACATCATCTAACCATTGTAATTTGAGTCTTCCTACTCTTCTTTTATCACTTGGTGTGGCATCTATTAATTTTTAGGGATACTCTTGCTGCTGAGTCCGATAATGTGGCCCAGCCACATTGTTATATCAGTGACAATACTTGCATCCTTTTATAGTTCTAACGATTCAGAGTTGGTCCAAATTCTCCACCTTCCCTTGTCAGAAACAGGACCATAGATTTTCCTTAAGATTTTCGTTTCCCATGAACTGAGAAAAATATTTGCAGTAATAAATGGTATGATAGGAATAGCTTTAGAGGGCTATGTGATGGCCTGGAAATCCCATTCCCTTTGCACGGCTAGGACATAAGAAACAAAGAAGCGAATAAACACTTTCTTAATAAAAGTTTAAGTACTCTAAAATTGAAACCAATAACCAGGAATATCTCGGAAACGGTTCAACTACTAAAAAAGCTGTACTTCCATAAATCGAATGCTTTAACGAAATCTACACTTTATGTTCAGTAGGACTTTGTTTATCTTTTACCAATTCATGAGTTATGCGAAGGTCATTCAGAATGGAGAACATTTCAGAGACATCTTCAAAAAATTAAGATATACATTTCATTTGTCATGAACATATCTTAAACATGAGGTATTTTAATGAAAATTGTTAGAGCCATTTAATATAATAAACATTTTTAAATTGTTTCACGTAAAAGGTGGTCTGGGAGGGAATTTTGTTGAACATTTTCGTGTTGTATACTTGAAATACGCTGATATTGAACACCAATTTCGTATTTAATCGAGTTTTCGTTTATGTGTTATGCTGCTGACACATACGTACACGTAGGACCGTTTCCTAAAAGTACGTTTTAAAATTCAGGAGGTCTCAAACTTATTTCTTGTAAACTCTGGAATAAAAATCCCGAATCTGCAACTTTTAGTTCGAATACCTCCTCCAGTATAGTTGAGAAAGTAAAAAGCTAATGTGAGAACAGCTTGTAGAAGAGTGAGCAAAGAAAATCATGGAAATTCATCACCAAATAGAGCACAAAACAGGTTAGCACGCGGACTCAATGGTCGTAATGGAAGTTTTACTGCTAATTTAATTTCCGTTTAATGCCACGTGGAGGCGCTGCTGTTATAGCCCTGGCTGGATGGAAATTGCTACAGGAAGTTTATCGTCTCTCACAACGATATGATACTTCAAACAGCAATTAGCAATATTGAAACATTATCTAGAATGCAGATTGTTTCTATACGTAGCTAAATGAGCGTAATAACGTTTGTGAGATCGATCCTCATGGACCGCCTTATCCATCAATGGATTTCTCCTTCTCGGGGGAACTTTCGGCGTTGTATGGCAGAGAAATTTCACTCTGTAAATTCCACTGACCAGCCTCCAGCTTTCGATCCTCCCAATGTGTCAATCTACGGCGGGATGACATGTGCACAAATGCCACATTGTGTAGGAAATATTGCATTATTCCAGCCAAACAATTCGACATCTAAATATTTCGATGTATCCGTGAATTTAAAAAGCACTCCAGAATACTTGTGTAAGTTTGTATGTGTGTGTGTGTGTGTGTGTGTGTGTGTGTGAGTGAGTGAGTGAGTGAGTGAGTGAGTGAGTGAGTGAGTGAGTGAGTGAGTGAGTGAGTGAGTGAGTGAGTGAGTGAGTGTATAACGAGTATAATTAAAAACCGAAAGTTGGTTAAATACCTAACTTGTAGGTATTTAAGTTCATCCTCCAAAGATGACATATGAATATTTTCAAAGACAATGCTCGCATGCTAAAATACCGTTTACACCAACAAATTTTTATAATTTTGATTTTCTCAAAAATAACTAAACATTTTGATTAAAATACTATATGTTTTAAGATATTTCCATGACAAATAAAATGTATATCTTCAATTTTCTGTAATTATCCTCAGAGGTCCTCTTCATTCTAGACAAACCGTAAGAAATAGATAAAACCGTAAGAAATAGATAAAATCCTACTGTACTAAAAATGTATATCCCGTTAACACACAATTTATGTCAAATATTTTAAAAATAATATACAAGATGTTATTGATTTGAATGTTTAAATACTTATTCTTTTTTCAAATAGAACGACGCCATTCATCTTTTTTTTTTTTTTTTTTGTTTATCTTTTGACCGTACAAAGAGAATTATAAAGACATCACATGACGTCCAGTTATTTAAAACATTTGACTATCACTTAAAGTTTATTGCATTCCCTTGTAACTAGCAATAAGATAATGTTTATAGACAGAACAATAAGTGCTTGTACAAGAGTAGACAGCCATAACTCATGAGAGTGTAACATATCAGTCTTTTTTCTCATAGTCATAGTCATCCATGGACCTTCATGGCATCGAACAATGTTTAATATTATACTATGAGATAAACCTTCGTTTAGTTTTGCATTACTGAAAGCTGTTGTTTGACTCTACGTTTGACTTTCTTTAAGTTTGTAGCTAGCTGTAATGAAAGGAGTCGATATTTTTCGTTATTGCCTTGCACGTGATCCTAAAGAGTTACTGGGCAGTAGTTCAGAGTGTGAATGAACGAATGGATGCAACATTTTACGGACTCTTGAATCAAAACGAAAATATACAAAACTATGCGGAAAGGGGGAAAGGGACTCTCATAACATGCAGTGCTAACTGAGTTATGAGCGAAGCTCATAAGTGACTTGGTGAGTCACTTTCAGCCATTACATTTACATACTCCGGTCAGCAAAATCTGTGAATTCAACAGAAATAAATAAGAACTTAGACGTGAGAAAATAAACCGCATGAAAATATTTGATTTGCCCAATAATTCGACTAAAATCCTCCTTTTATTTACTTTAATTAGAGGCGTATTAATTTCATTATGTACAAATTCGAAACCTGTTAGTTTGTGTTTCGATCGTGCCTTACAGGTATACCGTACGAGTGAGTATTTTACGTAAATATTTTGTTTTAAAACGGTGATAGTGTGTTAAGTGTGAACTATTCTGAAGTAGACAGTATGATAATAACAGAGCAGTAAGTAAAACATACAGAAAAACATTTTTGTTATATTCCTACATTAACTGAATTTCCACTATCAAGTATGCAATATCGTAGCTAAAAAATCAGTTTCGGCATTGAGTGGCATTCATTGTAGCACTCATCTTAATTATATTTACCCTGTCCAACCTAGTGAGATACTTTCCTCACTTTAGGGAAGTCCTGGATTCGATTCCTGATTGAGGTATGATTTGACATTTCTTCTCGGCTCCGTCAGAGGGTGGCCGTTTAAGCCTCCACTGAGAGGTCGAACTATCCCAGGTTCCCGCTAGAGGGGAGCCTTTGAATACTTTTAGACTGTAACATACTTCTATCTATTCGTTTTTACGAATAAACAAATTATACATGTTATAATAATTTATGTATTCTCTCTTTGTTACAGAGAATGATGCAGTATGTGGAGGAGAGGGTATTGCATGTATTAGTGTGACGTAAGATCATTTTCCACCTTCAAAATGACACCAAAGGAGTACTGGCTGTTTTTGAAAGCGAGACATTAAGGAAAGTGTTGAATTACGAGGACAGCAATGTAATGATGGAGGTAACTGTGTGGGATGCAGAGCATCCAAAGCGTGGGGAAGATGTCTCCAACGATTGTCAACTGTTTAGGACAGAATAGTGACAAATGACAATGGAAGATATATCGGTGTGGAATGTACTACCTTCCCCCTCATTTCCGGTGTTGCAAGGTGTACCACGCAACTCAACAGACGTAACCTTCTCCTCGGATGTTTCCGTCAACGAGGGTCTGTCCAACACTTCGTATGGAACAGAAGCTACCATCAATTCGTTTTATTTCTATGAGGTAAGTTTTGAAGCGCAGTTATGGTACTATACCTAACTGTCGAATGAGTGCAATTGTTTCATGGCTCGTTTTAGGGAAGACAGGAATATAGTACAGTACAGTCTGACCATAAGAACATCAGTACAGCGTACGTAACACGACGCAAGCTTTTGTACCTGTTAAATCCATATCCCGTGTCTTTAAGTACTCTCCATAAAGAATCCTAATTCAAAGAGGATCGTTTCTTTAACAATATTCATAAGTTTACGTACTTCTGGATTTTCTCTTCTCTTTAACAAACGTAGGCTTTCACGGCCGGCGTCTTGTTCAATAGAAGTTTCCGGGCTGTAAGGCCGTGGTCCACTGGGTTTCTTCATATCTCTCCCAGACATTTCGTTTACAACTGCGCTAAGCAGGTGTAGTCCTAGCAGTCGTAGTTAGGAAGAGTACAAGGAGGACTTTTCTACACCACTGATGATGCTTATCGCAGTTGTAAGCGAAATGTCTGGGAGAGATATGAAGAAACCCAGTGGACCAAGGCCTTACAGCCCGGAATCTTCTATTTTCTCTTCTCTGTTCGTAAAACTCGACAAAAGATCTGCGTACAGCACACATCGAGTTCGGTCGTTTTTGGATGTGGGCGACGTTGAGAGTTTTTCTCCCCTGCGCTTTGCATTTTGAACGTCTTTGTATTATGTAGCGTCCTTTCAATGTCATTTTTTGCTGTCGTAATTTACGTCCTCCAACGTTAAGTCATATCGGACGATGAATGGAATTGGTGAAATGATGCTCAAATGAACCCAGGGTCCGTAGAGCTTAGAGTTACCCGACATTCGTCTTTCAGGATAAGGGAAACCCCCGTAATAAACGTTATCCAGGTAACTCTCCCTGATCGAGATTCGAAATCGGGACCTCTTGAACGTGGGACAGACACGCTACCATCTACGCTACTGAGGCGGGCACTGTCGTTGCTGCAGCACTATTTAACGGAATAACTAGACCTTTACGTTTCTCATGTTTATAAAACTGTAACACACTGAATATTAATGTTCTACTTTGTGAGCGTGTAACGGTGTTTCCATTTTGAGTTGATTCGAACCCATCCAGTGCAAGAAGCTCTACTGCCGAACGGTACAGGGAATGGTGACGCAATACCGCTTATTGGTTTGTTTTCACGCAGGCTCCCACTGCATTCAACCTACTTTAAAAAATCACTATGACTTCACTATGATCAAAACTTAGCAGAAATATGTACAATAACATAACACGTATGGCCTAATTGTATTATAAGGAGGTAAAATTTCTGTTGTAAAATAAATTAATAAACAAGATTGTGAAAACATTGTACTTATTTAAGAATAAAAATCCATCCAAGAATGAGCTAAATCCGAGAAATTAATGCATTTTATTAAATTTATCACTGCACAGTTTATGAATGCCGTAAGTTGAGGAGCTACTCCATTCCGTCCAAAAATTCCATTACTATATTTCACAGGAATACTGTTTTAAAGCCCTCAAAATAAAATGTAATTACTTTTAGCGAAAAGGTTTGTGTATGTGTGTTTCTTGTATAATTTACGTCCTCCAGCGTTAAGTCATGTTGGACGATTAATGAAATGATGGTCAAATGAACTTAGGGTTCATAGAGTTTAGAGTTACTAGACATTCATCTTTCAGGATAAGGGAAAACCTTGGAAAGAAATCTTATCCAGATAACTCATCCTGCGTGATGTTCAAACTCCAGATCTCTTGAAAGTGAGTCAGACACGCTACTCCGAACACTACAGAGAAGAGCACTCTGAAAGTGTATCTATTCAAAAGAATTCAAGTTATTTATTTCATTTATTATGAAAATATCTTAAATAAATGATGTTTTGAGTAAAGCAATTTTTGAGAAACTCGAAAGTTTATAAACATTTCTCATGTCAAGTATAATTTCTGTGGCAGAGTTATTTTTTAAAACTTCGCGTCTCATCCTTGGAAGACATTAAAATTAAAGAACTTTCGTTCTTGAATTACGAGACACACGCGGGCATTTTTCTAAAATAGTTCTTTCTTCTTTCTTTAAATTCAGAGTCGTCAAAACCTACAATCCAGCGCAACCTCAGTATTAACATTTTAATACGTGATAGAGAAAGTTACACTGCATATTTGGAAGCTGGTATGGTATGATAAAGCCAGAACGTTTGAAAAGGAAATGCCTTTACCACATCTGCCCATAGAGAAATAAAACAGGAAAGCACGCACTTGACATTTGACCCTTCATCCCGTGACATACGCATGCACGTGCTTGTGAGATATTCCTAAACGCAATTTAGTCTTTTTTGGAAGCAAGGTTCTTCAAGGTTTCGAAAGTGTCTGCGTAGATGCTTCAATGTTATAACTTCTAAAATAAGCATCCTACCAATTATATAACTCCATTGGTTCCGCTTTATTGCTGTGAACACCTCGTCACTCATAACATAAAGTGGACTATAATTCTACTTCGATATTTACACCACAAGAGATGTAAATATACCGGCTTTAGATGCAGTAATTAACAAGCAAACTACTTCTCTCTTACCTGCTCGTCGAACTGAAGTTTGACGTACGTATTTTGTTTTTCTAGTACTCGTTAAAAGTTGACTAACCCTCTCGTGAAGGTTTTGTGGCATATTCTTCAGGTTTTTAAAAAACTTCTGAAATACAAGAAACATTTGCTTGAAACTGACGCAGAGTAAAACGTGAAAAGAAATTTTACCCTTTGTTTGTGGTGTTTTCTTTACCTGTCCCTTCTTTTCATCTTACTTTCCTTACAATTGACAAAATATAATAATAATAATAATAATAATAATAATAATAATAATAATAATAATAATAATAATAATAATAATAATAATAATAATAATAATAATAATAATAATAATAATAATAATAATAATAATAATAATAATAATAATAATAATAATAATAATAATAATAATAATAATAATAATAATAATAATAATAATAATAATAATAATAATAATAATAATAATAATAATAATAATAATAATAATAATAATAATAATAATAATAATAATAATAATAATAATAATAATAATAATAATAATAATAATAATAATAATAATAATAATAATAATAATAATAATAATAATAATAATAATAATAATAATAATAATAATAATAATAATAATAATAATAATAATAATAATAATAATAATAATAATAATAATAATAATAATAATAATAATATTAAAATTATTATTTTAATAATAATAATAATAATAATAATAATAATAATAATAATAATAATAATAATAATAATAATAATAATAATAATAATAATAATAATAATAATAATAATAATAATAATAATAATAATAATAATAATAATAATAATAATAATAATAATAATAATAATAATAATAATAATAATAATAATAATAATAATAATAATAATAATAATAATAATAATAATAATAATAATAATAATAATAATAATAATAATAATAATAATAATAATAATAATAATAATAATAATAATAATAATAATAATAATAATAATAATAATAATAATAATAATAATAATAATAATAATAATAATAATAATAATAATAATAATAATAATAATAATAATAATAATAATAATAATAATAATAATAATAATAATAATAATAATAATAATAATAATAATAATAATAATAATAATAATAATAATATTAAAATTATTATTTTAATAATAATAATAATAATAATAATAATAATAATAATAATAATAATAATAATAATAATAATAATAATAATAATAATAATAATAATAATAATAATAATAATAATAATAATAATAATAATAATAATAATAATAATAATAATAATAATAATAATAATAATAATAATAATAATAATAATAATAATAATAATAATAATAATAATAATAATAATAATAATAATAATAATAATAATAATAATAATAATAATAATAATAATAATAATATTAAAATTATTATTATTATTATATTATTATTATTATTATTATTATTATTATTATTATTATTATTATTATTATTATTATTATTATTATTATTATTATTATTATTATTATTATTATTATTATTATTATTATTATTATTATTATTATTATTATTATTATTATTATTATTATTATTATTATTATTATTATTATTATTATTATTATTATTATTATTATTATTATTATTATTATTATTATTATTATTATTATTATTATTATTATTATTATTATTATTATTATTATTATTATTATTATTCTGTAGCTATAGGTATTATTTATAGCTCCTTCTACGGTTCTAAATCCAAATTTCGATAACTATTCTCCTTTTTCTCTCAAGTAAATAACAGCTCAGTGTGTGCCTGCGTGCGTCTATCAATAGAAAAGTCAAAAATTAAAATGCTAAACTTGGTTTTTAATTTCAGCATCTTCCAAAGATGTGACAAGAACCCTTTCAAGGAATTTTTCCACCCCAAAACAAATCTATACGAGGATTTTATAAAAATTCCGAACTTCTCAAAAATGGGTTGTTTCTGTTAAATACCAAATGACGAGTAAAACTCTTCAATTTTCTGGAAACACCCCCAGGAAGGTGATTAGTTATCAATAAATTTTAAGGAATAAATAGTAAACGTAGGATTTAGTCAAAAACTCAGTAAACAAAAAATACTTTTTTAAATCACAACATTTATGTCTAATCGTTAACTATTTCTGAAATACTCTTCTTTTCTTTGCGTGGGCTTTGGTCTAATACCTACAACAGTTTTATAGAAATAAAATGCGCACTCATTTCCTATAGAGTTTAATGAATAATAAATAAAAGGAGAAACAAAAATAAGGAAGCGGAATGCATAACCCAGAGAAAATTCACATAAAATCAGAAACCGTGGAACTGAAGCAGGATTGGGTGAAGCAGACCGAAATAACGAAATGGCTGGGAAAGCCAGAGGTGACTCAACCATAATAAATCAACATTTCACATTCATAAACGCAGAATCACGTAAGAAAAGAGATGTTTACCGATACGTGATGCATAGTTATGGAGGTTTTTATGGTCGACTGCTTCTTACAAAGCGATACCGAGAAAGAACACTAAAAATAAATGATTCAAGCTTTTTGATGATTTAACATAACCTCTAATCTTACGCACACATTTTGCGATGCGCTGTTGTTCTCAGAGCGGGATCTACGGTAATAGAAGACTTATACCTTCATTAACATCACAATCACAAATTGGTTTGTGATTGGGGAGGTTTGCGTACTACCATACAAGGTCTGACTTGCTTTTGGAGCTCGTAGACCTGTAAAGCGGCCTTCGCAAATACCTCCTCAGTTGGAGCTCCAGGGACCTAATGAGGCTGAGTGCACTCGCTGGATCAAGTCTCCCAGCAGGAAAAAAATCTCCACGCCGGTAAAACAGTACAATACACATATTCAAAATCTAAAATTATGCTAAATACCAAACTTAGTATTTACGATTTGCAACTTTCGGGATACGACGTAACAATTAAAAAATCCCTAACACAACTACATTCCACGTGGAAACATATTTTAAAATTATTTTCCCGAAAACGGCTATAATGATTTTGATTAAAATACCATATGTTTAAAATATTTTCATGCCAAATGAAATATATATCTTCAATTTTCTAAGAATTTCCTCAGAAGCACTCTTCATTCTGGATAACTTTAGTATAACTGGTGAACTGCAAGAGTCAGACAAAATCTAGTTGTTAAAACACACATGTTATGTGTTACTATATTTCTTAAGGAGCTGAACATTTCTGTTATATTTTTTGCTATATATTAGAAGTTTTGACCATTTAAAACATTAAAACATTTATCACTTAAAGTCTACTGTATCCCCTTGTACCTAACAATAAGATAATGTTTATCTTGAAGTTTATAGTGTTTGTAAGCACAGCTTGTAGAGAAAATCATGTGAGTGCAACATAGATATTATTTTCTCATTTGAAAGATGGAAGCAAACTAGTCTTAACTGGCAATAAAATTCATAACAGACGTGTTTGACTTCGTTTACTCTTAGTTAAACTGATTTTACTTATACACGGAATGCTCAATTCTCTGACAAAGTTATTACCTTCGCAACCTCTATTATGTCTGAATGTTCTACGTATGTAAATTATTTATTGATATTATTTTTTCTCATGTCTTTATATAATTGTTAATCTTATCATTTAAAAGCCACGTTTGGCGCACTCTCATGTTTAATTTGCATTAAGTATTCAGTATTTCCAGTGAAGTCTCAGTTTTGAATTTTTGGGTGGAATGCCTTCTATGTAAAATGGGGTGATGTACTTTGAGTTATAGACACCATGTCTCTGGAGTAGTTGGCTACACTGCCCTAAATATTAATGCGGTAGGTAATAGCATGCACCTGCAACGAAACTGAACATGTAAGCTGATTTATGCCCACCAGGGGTTAACGTAATGCACAACACGGCTCCATTACCTGAGAGTCTTTGACAGCACAGATTCTCTCTCATTTCATATTTTGTTTTAGAGAAACAATGATACTAAACTAAACCAACAGTCATATTTTTAATCAGCAAATCACTATGCAGTGCCTTTGGAGTGCATTCTTCTTACACGATTACGAGAGAGGAGAAATAACCAAAATCGCGATTCACCTCTTGAAAAACACATGATTCTGAACAATCAAACCAATACCAAAGAATACCCCGGAAATAATTAATATCACAAAATTGTATTAAATATAAACTGTCTCTTTCCACGTTATATTAAGATGTGTGTTTCTGAAGTTTATCCAATAACAGTTACACAAATGTCAGAATGAAGAGGATTTCATAAATTGTTTATAGATAATTTAAGTTATATGTTTAATTCATAATGCATCAGCTGACAGTAATTTTTTAAAACAATAAAAAGTACTGAAATTTTTTGGAATACGGGGACTTTTCTTGAAACTTTGCATATTGTTAGTTAAATAGACGCTGAACTCAATCGCCAAGTGTGGTGTTAACCATATTTCATTTTTGAGTTATAATGTTAAGCATCACAGAAACACACTCAGACATTTCAAGGAGCCTCAAAATATGTATTTATGTTAAAAGCTACTTGCTGAGAAATTCATGAATATAACACATTTCTGTAACATGCGATGGCAGAAAGTTGTTGTTGCCCCAATATCCGTAACATTTGATTCTTGCACCTCCTGGAAGTGATACGACTACAGAATATCTTCATCCAAAAATCTCCAGTTGGTCATGTGAACAACGCCTTCTCTTATTGAAGTACGTCCTGTACTATCGCGTCATAAAAAGCTCATTCTTCACGATCACTTCGTAGCTGTCTTAGTTTTCCAAACTCCCAAACTGTTTTCTTAAATGAGCTACTCCCTCTCACGTTGGTGAATTCGTCAAAATGTCCATGAAGAAGGATAAACTTAGTTGATTATGATGCATTCCTATACATATAGTGGTCTGTTAACTCAAGAATACATTTCCTTCTGTCTTTTGTTTTCTACAACAAATCACCTAATAAAAAACAAGCAATCATTGGACACAATTTAATACAGTAAGTTATAATGTCGACGAAGAGGCAAATCATCAATAACTTTCTAATAAACCAGCTTCACACCCATGTTTAAAACACATTATTTATTTTTTTATGTTTGGAATGTGTTCCCTATAATTTGATAATAGAGAAAAATCCTGCATTGGAGGATTTTTTTAAAAAGTCTCCAGAGTAGAAATGTAGAGTCAGACTGAAAAATTCAATGCCATAGCCGGGATTTGAACCACGGATCTTCTGGTTTCCGTCCAGCCGCACTACCATTGTGCTACTATGGCCAACGTGCCGACATGACATTAAATTCTCCAACTGATTCGTATTTTTCCCGGTAAACCACTCAGGAGTTCTCATAAACACTTGAGACAACAACCTTAATGGCAACTTACTACTTGTAAGTACTTTAAGGCCCGGGCTTTATAGTTAACCACTATTAGGGTTAATTAATGGAAATTAATTATTCTTTCACTTTCAGTTGGAGAATTTAATGTCATGTCGGCACGTTGGCCATAGTCGCACAATGGTAGTGCGGCTGGACGGAAACCAGAAGATCCGTGGTTCAAATCCCGGCTATG
The DNA here is from genome assembly GCA_030765055.1 of Mantis religiosa. Lineage (NCBI taxonomy): Eukaryota > Metazoa > Arthropoda > Insecta > Mantodea > Mantidae > Mantis > Mantis religiosa. The sequence goes on along the minus strand of CM060952.1, from coordinate 82,132,113 downwards.
GCATTGAATTTTTCAGTCTGACTCTACATTTCCACAATTTAGCCTACACACGGCCAGTGTGAAAGAATAATTAATTTCCATTAATTAGTCTCCAGAGTAATTTAAAAAAGAATGTAAACTAAAATAATTAAACCATTATTTGAAAGTAAAGGCTTATCTGTACAATGTTAGGCCTCATAATACTGAAGTTTTTGGAAAATCATAAGTATTAGGTTCAAAAAGTTTAAATGATTTTATTGTTTATTTAAAGGTAGCCCTTTAACATCAATATATTTTTTGGAACCAGTTCTTAGCACAGTGATGCCCTTGACGAGCAAACTATCACTATGCTCATACCTGTATTCGCTTCAGAATTTGATGACATCATTTCTGCTCTGTGTGTGGCCTGTGTGCCAAAAATTGGGTGCGGAGTGTAGTTGGAAGTACCCAAAATAAGTCCAAAATCGCAGAAATATATAGGCATAATAATACAACATTTTACGGGTGTGACCCATGACGCGTACGGTCTACACATGGCATATGTAAGGACCACCGTCCCCCATAGAGCTGACGACGGATGTCCTCTAGCAATTGCTTGCAAGTGGTCGCACACTTCAGTTATGGACGTTGAGGCTTTGCGCCGAAGCAGATTTTTGATGTACATGATTTATATACAACAGGCATTATACCGTCAAATTTTTAGCTGCATAGTGGTGTGAGTACAGTGCTAGTTCCCTTGTGATGCACCTCAGAGATGAGGTTTCCATAATATTCCACTGCTTCAACTGGTAACGAAAAGGCGATTCCGCCTATATTAACTTCGTAAATAAAAAAATATCGCAAGGTCTGGGCTGTATCCATGATGCCGATCTCTAGGACATCCAGATATTCAGTTGTTAGTTTTGCGATGGGCTGTCATGACCTGATCTGTTGGATTTTTCACGAATATTTTCAAAATGTTCCAATAAGCAGGCATTTATATGCCAACTGGTAGTAACGTAGGTTTATTTTGTAATGCTGCATCTTAAAAAAATATAGGAAACATCTTTTTACCAGCCTGTGATTTTGACATTTGCAGAGCTGTGTTCTGTTGAAAGGTCCATTAAGCGAGTGAAGTTTCTCTTCAGGATCGTAACAATAAATCCAAGATCCATCACCGGTACCGATATTCCGAAGCACCTTGGAATTTTTCGATAAGTTTTTGCATTGTTTTTCATTAGGGTGCTAAGATATTTTTTGATTTCACTGTACCAACTGAAATGGTTTGCCAAATGCATTTCTAAGCTAATCTCATTATTTAATGATGATTTAAAATATTAAAAAATCATACAGGGAATATTTTCTATCAAATTCATTTTTGTATGCAAACAACATCTTGATAATTAAAATTATGGGGGCAAAACAGATAAACTACAGATAGTCAGCTCTCAAAACATTATAATGTAGCTGTGAAATATAAACCAATTTCTTGTTTTTGGAAAGATGACATTTTTAAAATGTTTATGTAGCTCTCGTATATCAATGCTGCTTTCCTTAACTAAGGATAAAGAAAGCTGAGCTATAAAATCATCAATAACAGATTAGGTTTTTAGTAATGATAGATAAAGTTCCACAAACACAAAGTGAGGTTATGGCCAGTTTCTACGTCATGCACCATCAATGTTCAGTCTTGGTTCACATTACACCGCTTTACTTCCTACACTACATTAATTTGATGGCACTTTAACTTAAGTAACTCCTTATGAAGCCTCCCATTTGGAAGGAATGTGATTTTATTAGACAATGACTATATTTTAACCACAAACTTTTGTAAGCGAACCTCCAGCGCTTGTTATAGGTAATGTGCTAACCACATAGTATAAACTATCAATTTTAGACAAGAAACAGCGTTTATTTTTATATCTCATATCATCTCGAAGCCCGAGAACGTCTAGAACATCTATAAATTATTTCTGCTTTTATTTTAGTCATAATAATTTAGATAAATTATTAGAGGTATAGAAAAAACTTGAAAGGTAGGTTAAATTTCTAAAACACGAATCGAAATATGCTAGTTTGGAAAATTATTACTACTCCCTGCATGGCAACGGAAAACAAACAAATGCTCACGTATTAGTTAACTACAAGATGGCCCGCCTCGATAGCGTAGATGATAGCATGTCTGTCTCACGTTCAAGAGGTCCCGAGTTTGAATCTCGGTCAGGGTGAGTTACCTAATAAGGCTTTTACCGGGGTTTTCCCTTATCCTTCAAGACGAATGTCGGGTAAATCTGAGCTCCATGGTCCCTGGACTCATTTGAGCATTCTTTCACTCAATTTATTCACCGTCCGATATGGCTTAACGTTGGAGGACCTAAATTACAACAACAACAACAACAACAACAACAACAACAAAAACTACACAAGTTGGCGTGCTGTTTATACGCTCATCAGTGTACTCAGCAAATCTAGCGACATGGTATTGCTTATTTGAGTCAGTGCTCGAGTTATTTAGTGTTACATCTTATAGAGTTCTTTACAACTTATTTTAAAAACTGAAACATAAGTTCTGTTAAATCAATTTAATATGTGTTATATAGTTGTGTTATAACTGTTTGTTGTTTTAAACCAGCTGCTTTAGGTTTAAACAAATACTTTGTGTGTGTGTGTTTTTTTTTCTCTTGATATAGGAAGACACCTTAACAATGAAGTGCTTTAACATTGAAAAGTGATACATATCGTGTGTTGTGATGAGTGTATAGTGTAAATGCAACATACTCACTTAACCAATATTGAAATGAAACAGAGCCTTAGAAGCCAGTTACAACAGTATGGCAATTGCTAGCTTTTTAAATGACCATAACTACGCTGGGCTACAAAAAATGGACACTTCAGATTTTCCTAGTTTAATTGCCGAAGAAAATAATACCACCCATACAGAGGAGATAGATACCTATATTAGGTATGTCAATAATGGTGACAACAACGATTTTATGAAGGAACCACCCTATCTAGTGAGAATGCTACAATTTTGTAATTGAAAAAGCAGGCGAGATTGAAATTCTTGGAAAATGCAGATAATAAATTGCTCAGCCTGCTAGCAGAGGGAAATGACGTAACTGCGGTGAATGAGTTCCAGCTTTACTCTGCCCATCGAGCACGCATTGAAACAATAACTTCCTACCTTCTGTTGAGCGAAAAAGCTAAAAGTACTTCCCAATAATGGCAAGTACAACCTACTAAAGGCAGAGTAAGAGCCCAAACACATGCCCAGCAAATGGAATACCTGGCCACCACCAATAGATTCTAGGAGCTTTCCATGGAAGTTCAGGATGAGGAAGTTCTTCTGCAACCTTCAACCAACAAAAGGAGGTGCCCAGATCCCCCTTCCACATCACAATCAAACAATGAAACACCGTCTCATTTAACTGCAAAAGTTACACCACCCATCTCAACAGCTTCTTCTCAACAAACAGCTGCTACTATCAAAGTCACTAAGAGCCCCCCAATCTTCCTTCGTGATCCCAATAAGGCACGAAAAATAACTACCACTGTCAATACCTCCCATTCTCATGTAAAATACTCCGTCAAAAACATCAGTGGAAGAACTGCTCTAATCCCTGAAATTTCTGATGGCCATCGCTATATCAGAAAGTATCTATCAGAGGGTAAAGTACAGTTTCTGACTGCATTGTTGCCTGACGATAAACTTATGTATGTTACACTTAAAGCCCTGCCTATGTACGTCAGTGAGGCTGTTGTTACCGCGAATTGTCGTCTCCAGTGGAGCGAGTTGGACAATTGCGTTCAAATCGCAGCCAGCCGCCGCAGCTAATCCCTCACCGTACAGTAGCTCTGCGTAAGGAAGCCAATTCTGCCATGTTCAAGGAGATTCAGATGTATAATGCTATCATCCGAGTTGAATCTGACCGCCCAGTAGCACGACTACTGTAGTGCACAAATTGTCAACAATTTACGCATAGTGCAGCAGGATGCTGACTCGAACCGGTGTGTACCTACTGTGGCAAACCAGGACACAAGCGATCAGATTGCCAAAGTGTTTCAACTGTGGTGGTGATACGCTTCCCGATATGCCAAGTGTCCTGTTTGGCAAGAAGCAAAAGTTGAGATGCTGCTTTACAAAACTGGGCAGCGTATGAGTTATGATGCGGCTCCTAAGGTACCTAATCCTATGGGTTTACCCAAGGATTAGGGAATTAATGAATTTATTAAGGAAACTCGATATCCTGAACTCCCTCTATCCATAAGGCTAGAGGACAAGAGCTATGCTGCAGCCCTTAATGACACTACAATCTTGCCAGAGAGTGCTGTAACTTCAATAAGTACTACCACGTCGAAAAATAATCAATATCAACCTGGTACTCCGTGCGACTGTGCTGTTCAGTTATGCAACAGATCATCGCCGACCACACAGACTATAACGGCCTAAACCATCACTAATGCAATCACTAAGGACATCCAATCAACATTTCGTCCTAAAACTACATCTTTTGAGACTACGCATACGGCTCAACAGTACCTGTTACTACACTCACCCAAAAATTCAAAATATTCACCATTACGCAGTCTTTTAATCCCTGATGATCAATTCCTTACTCTAATGAGCAAGATTCTCCTCCATCTTCAGGCTGATTTCACTGTGGTGTTGGCAGATGTTCTTGCAAATAGACCAGCCACTATCCCCCTCCCCCCTCTTGGTGCATACAGTCTTCATCTTCATGGGGCAATATGGCAGCCAGAAATAATGCGCTATCACTCTTATTCGATCTAAAATTTGCTCCTGGAATGGTAATGGTTTAAGCAGCAAACTGCGAGAAGTGGCTGCCAAAAGGGTCCAAATATTACTGGTACAAGAAACTCATTTGATCAGTAACATAAAAGCAACGATCCCCGGCATGATGTCACAGAAGTGACCTACGGATGGCTTTGGTGGTACAACGGTATACATACATTACAATATTCAGCATCAGCGTCTTCATCTGCAAGCTACTGAAGTCGTGGAAGTGACCGATGTCCCAGTATCCACAGATAAAGGATCTCTAAACCTTTATTCAATGTATATACCACCTGCTAGAACACTCGCTGATACATATTTAGATGTTATTTTTAATGGAACCTCAACAATTACGATGGGTGACTTCAATGCCAAAATTACTGTAGAATTCCACCACCTATAATCAACGAGATCGGATTTTCGAACGGTACCTGGACAGGGAACATATAGCAATCCCTGCTCCTTAATCTCCTACCATCACATGTGGAGACAGGTGTCCACCCGATTGGTTGGTCATTGACTCCCTGCAAAACTTCCGATGTCACCATCGCTATTCTCTCTTCCAGAGCTCTCCTCAGATCACTACCCTGCCCCGTACTATTCCTCTTCAGAACCAAAACAATTCCTACATCATCACCGCATACCATAAGCCCCATATATACAAACTGGGGAAAAATTACGAAAGTCATGGAAAAGCAACATACACATCTTCAGCCCTGCCTCAAAACTGCGGCAGCTGATAATCTTGCTACTCGCATAACCAATATAATGGTAACTGCAATGAAAGAAGCAATTATACCTCGTCGCTTTCCGTATAGCCCATTGAAGCCACTCCCACAAAACCTGCGGCAACTCATTGCCAACAAAATTCGGGCAGACTCACTTTAGGCCTCTCATAAACTCAATAGTCTCCAATAATTAGCATATCTTTTCTCTCATCCTACAACTTGTGATACTTCATAAAAAGGAAACCATTATCTACCCAACGCCTATTATTATAAATCTATCACAATGCCAGTAAGGGACAGAGTCCCGGAAAGGTAAAACATCGAAGGCTTCTTGTCCTCGGAGAAGGTTGACTCTTCAACAACACCTCTATGCTGGTCTCTTAACTACAGAGTAGTTTCAGGATGGGAGGATTTACTTGAAAAAATTTACGTCAGCTTTATATCTGAAATATTATAAACTTTAATGCACATTTTTACGTAGAATATTTCTGCAAATAGTACGACTTTCTCAAAACTGGCACAAACATTTTCTAATAAAGTATTTTATGTTCAAAGTAGCTCATGACAAATGGAATGGACATATTGAATTCTCTTGGAGGAGAATTCGTTATGAATGGCTTTTGTATAACTGGTAAGCAGAAGAGATAGAAGAAAGGTTACTATAAAAAATGTAGATCTTTCTAAATCACACAATTCGTGGAGTTTCGCGGAGCAAAGCATTTATGAGATATATATTGTATATTATTAGTTTGAATTTCCCAATACTTATACTTTCTCAAATTGGAAGTCGTAATTCATTTTTTCTCCTTCGTGCAAAGACAGCGGCCAGATGTTTAAAACATTTGTCTATCACTTAAAGTCTACTATATTACCTTGTACCTAACAATAAGATAATGTTTATTTGATTAATCTGAAGTAGATAGAGCAATAAGTGTTTGTGAGAACAGTTTATAGGAAATTGAATAGAGGATGTTATAAAACAAATATATAGCGGAAGACAGTGAGGATGCCGCCCCACTGATCCTTCCGCATGTTACTGAACATCAAACCTCGGGAGAGAGCCCAATGGGCATGTGGCAAACCAGGCACAAGCGACCGGTGTGATGAAACTTCTAGGGTCCACTAACCCGCGGGTTCCTAGGTCTTCATGAGCAACCCCACCAAGAACAACAGAATCACACCTACACCGACTTTCTTTAATCTAGATAAAGTTCACTACAATATTACTAATGATAATAACATTAAAACAAATACATTCATTTACATTTTATTTTTACAATTTTTACAATGTTTTATTTTTAATTTCTTGTAGGCGTTTTTCCTAAATGAAAGCATTTATTAAGAACTTCGACTAACAAACAACTTCCTCAGCTGCATTTCAAATATATTTAATGGCATGACATTTTCCACACTAAACGACTAATTGAAGATAAAGTGGAAATGAAATACGACGAGAAGTCGCAGTAGAGAAAGTAATCAATCCAGCATTCGCCTGCGATTCCATTTACCAATCTGAGACCTTTCATGTTTCTTGGACGACTATATTTCACCCTACTTAAGTGAGTGAAGTCACACCACCCTTTCTTCCCTTCGCTACAAGTTGAATTATGAGAAGTAACGTGTTGCTGCTACATTGCACTGCAGCACGTGGTTTAGCGTTGATGTGTGTTTGAGTATTTACTGTTGTTGTGTGGTTGTGTGCTTAGTTTAAGGTTCTAGTACACTTATCATTTGATAAATTCATGTGAGATATTTCTAAAGTTGTTTGTGAAGAGAAAGGCAGCAACCGGCTAAGAACACAGCTATAATAATACTGCTCCGACCGCAATATTACTTTGATGCGAGTCTTCTTCTAGCAAGAGATTTCCTGCTCCCATTTATGGAAGTACTTAAGCTCCTTTAGCGGACCATTTCCCTTCATTTTCTCTGCCAACAAAAGTTAAACGTCTTGTTTCAAACAAGAAGTTTGTAACTGAAATATAATGAAATTTAAGATAAACACAATAATATGGCTCGGAGATCTTGAACCTCTTCAGTCTCAAACAGTAGGAGCCTCTTAATTTAATATCGCGTCTTTTGTTATTATTTTGTGACAATCATATTCCTATTGAAATCGTAGTCAAGAAAACGTTAACAAACAGCAAGAAATGTGTATAAAAGCTGATGTGCTGCACTCATATGACTTTTCTACTCTACAAACTATTCTCAAAAACACGTATCACTTACTCTAAGACATGCAGTAATGAGGGGAAATATTGCACTTCACACAAAATAGCAGTTTTATAAACATGTCTGTGTGTAACAGCCTAACTCACAAATCGAAAAGTCGATTAAATTTGACTCTTGGTATTTAACCTCAGCATATTTCTTGGAAGTTTCACCAATAATTTTAAGAAAATTCCCAGCACCAGACTATCGTTTATATGAAACCTCTTCCGAAACGTTTCAATTTGGAAAAAAATGGCTTTGAGGATTTTGGTTAAAATGTCCTCTGCTTAAAATCTTTTTATAACAAATTAAATGATTTCTTCAGTTTTCTAATGATGTGCTCAAAAGTTCTCTGCATTCTGGATGACGTGTGTATAACTGGTAAACTTCAACAGATAGACAAACTCTTACTAAACAAAAAGTGTATAACTCGTTAAAGCATATACATTTTATATAATTTAAATGTTTTATGAGGATAACATTTTTTGACAAATACAATAAAATGTATTTCCTGAGCTTGTGGGCCTGGTGCAAAGGATGACAATTCTCCTTCGTTTCGCTCATATTTCCGACGTGCATCTTCAGAGGATGATTCCAGCTAGGTACTTGCTGAATTTGACTATGGCTTAATCTTGTTGTGTTCTATACTCTCTATGGAAATTTGTTCCTTCACACTAGCCATCTGCAAGACAAAGTTTGCAAAAATAAATTCAAATTGAAAAACGCAATACTGTAACCGAAGTTTGTACCAGGATCTCCCGGTGATTTACCGGGAACAATGCGAGTCAGTTGGAGAGTTTGGTATGGTGCTGGCGCGCTGCCATGGTAGGTCAGTGGTTAGAGCAAGCGGGCGGTGACCGTCATTCAAAATCCGTTTATGGCATCGAATTATTAGACTGGTTTACCTTTCCAAAACTATATCCCCCGTTATTTCTAAGAGTAAATATGTAATAAATAATTTATATAATCGTTTATCTCCAATAAGATGAACTACAATCTGTCTGAAGAATGAATGCAGAAGACCAACAGTAGAAGCTTGCCTAAAATTAGATAAATGGTATTACGTCACCATTACCTGTACTGTTTCAGAGTACAGCAGTTGAGTCTCTTTGGATGTCATACGTTCACAAAGTAGAAAATTAATATGCAGTCTATTATAGTTTTACAAAAAGTAGAAACGTTAAAATCTGATTATTACGTTAAATAATGTTACAGCAAAGGCAGTGGGGAAAAGTGAACGAATGTATATAATATAGTGAAAGAGGCTCAAATTTCAAAGCGTACTGTAGAAAAACCTTCAACATCGCCCACATCCAAAAAGATTCAAACTGATGAGTTTAAAAAATGTGTTGTGTACAGAAATGTTTCGAATTTTACGAACAGAGAACAGAAATTCCCGTGATACATAAACCCATGAATCCTGTTGAAAAAGATCACTTTTGAAGGTAAAAGGACACATTCTGGAAGATACTTAGTCATGGGATATCAATTTCCCAAGTTCAAAAGTATGTGTCATGTTACTACGTTATGCTGATGTTTTGATGGACAGGCTGAATCCTCGCCTTCTCTAACCTCTCTAACAGTGCCATGCTACACCAGCGACCCTACATAATAACTGCACGCATTCGTCAGACAGGTAATAGATATAAGAATATACTTTGTACAACAGTGAATAGAGAATGACATGTGTGTGGACACAAGGTTTCTTTATAATAAATACCCAACGAACAATAATTCGCACTGTAATAATGACAATATCTATTGATATTACCTATACATGTTCAAACTGACTCTACCCAGTCTTGCAAAAAGAAAAGTTGTAACTTCCACGATTTCCTAGAAGCCATAAAATTAAATACTAAACTCTGCATTCCTAACGTACAAGTTTGTATTTTATTTTCAATGTTTAAAATTCCAAGCGTTTCTGAATCTCACGGCGCCTTTTATTTCACTTCATCACGTGACCTTATGAAAGCATCTATCATCAGAGATATGCGACCAGTATCATAGAAGTGATCTTGAATGTTCTTCCATATAGGCAAGATGTCGCTAATCAATCACTCAGCCAACTCTTCATTACGCTCCTAAAATGGGAACACGTCTTCTGTAGAACACTTGCCGACAGCATAGCTTGCATCTGCGATTTTGAGAACAAAAAACAAATTCAATATTCTCTGCAGACATCAAACAAGTTAAATAGCATAATAAACCAGATCAGGTCTTGTAACTTCTCACAGTTTTATTTCGTTCGACGTGAGATTCTGACATCTGTTTTCATAATTGGTTATTTATGTCATTTTACAAGACATTAAAACATAAGACAAGTTCAAATCTAACAGTTCATAACGCACAACTCTCTGCAAACATTTTCCAGTTTCCCATATAGTAACAGATTTTTTCTAGGTAATTCTTTACGAGTTATAATTTCTTTATGTGCTATAATGTTAATAAACATAGAAATACCAGTAACTGGATTATTATAAAGATAGCGCCTTCTAATAATAAATAAAGAGAATTTAAAAAATAAATAAGAAACGCTAAAAAGTTTAAATGTAAGCATTTTTGCTTCTATAGCATATATGGTAGCGTCTCTGACTCACATTCAAGATGTCCCGAATTCGAATCTCGGTCCGGGTGAGTTATCTGGATAAAGATTTTTAAGGGATTTCCCTTAATCTTAATGATGAATGCCAGGTAACACTAAGCTCTATGGACCCTGGTCTCATTTGACCATTATTTTATTCATAGCCCTATATGACTTAACTTTTGAAAACGTTAATTTAAAGAAAGGTTTATTCGGTATAATAATATACAAGGTGTGATAAAAAAAATAACGAAACCTTTTTTTCTTACAAAATTTATTTGTTCATCTACATTTACTTCAACGTTATCTCTCTCAGATATAATATATTTTTGCCAGCACTTTTTTCAGATCTTGGAAATACTTCTGGAAATCTCTTTTCTTTATGGTTTTCAGCTCCTTCGGTTATTTTGTTTTATCTCATCATTGAGTCCTTTCATGGTTCTCTTCACTCTCAGGAATGGAAGGAAGTCGCATGGGACCATATCTTCGAATACGATGACTGAGGCAAACATTGAGGTGTGAGTTGGAAGATTATCGTGATGAAAATTCCATCAGTGTTTCTATCATAATTCTGGTAAACCTTTCTGATGGAGATTCAGAACTTTTTCATAATCATTTCTTCCCTTTCTCCATATTGCCCTCAGTAATTGATGTACGAGGATGTCCCGAGCGGTTGTCATCAACTTCTCAACCCTATATCACTCGTATAGCTTATTTTGCTCATATTAGTTTCACACAGTCAACATCTCATATGCGGTTTTGAATGTTATTGCATTTTACAAGCAAAATTTAATGTAAATTGTGTAAATAATATGCTGAGAAATCGAAAAAATGTATAATCTTTCCAAATATCAGCAATAAGCCAAATATTCAAAGCATTTGAAAATGCAATCACACGTACATCAGGAATATGTCCACTAACAAGATGAAAAAGTTTTAAAAATCCAACACATAATCCACAAATTAAATAATTCCTGTTAATTTTTATCACACTTGTACAAAATCATTAACATCTTTTTAAATAGTACAGCTAACCATGTTGTAATTAATTTAATTTAATGAGATTTTCAACTGTACACTGTATATTAATAGGTTCGCCCAGTTTTGCTCGCCTTAATGAACCCTGCACTAAAAATCGATGTTTGCACTCACATCACTTTCTCTACTCTTGTACAAACACTTATTTCTCTACCTACTTCATGTCAATCAAGATAAATATTACCTTATTGTTAGATACAAAGGAATACAGTAGACTTTAAGTGATAGTCAAATGTTTTAAACAACTGGTCGCTATGGGATGCCTCTGACATTCATTTGTGTTCGCTTGACCAGGAATTAAAAAGGAAACACTTGACGCTTGAGAAAAGTATAAGAACTTAAACATCCAAACAATAACTACAAATACCTCGAAAATGGTTAATTCTATAGAAAATGTATTTGGCATCAATTGAGTGTATTAAGAAGAATTTCATTCTTTGTATATTTTTTCATGTTCATAATAATAATTGTATCAATATGTTTGCTTTTGCTTCGCGCTTCAGCACAAATTGGTTTATCTTTTCCTAGACTGGACACGTACTTGTCAAGATGTAAATTACGGAAGATTGTCACATTCTCTTCATTCTAACCGTGATTTATTTACATATTGGACTAGGGAAAGAGGCTATTTCCTAAAATATACATTCTATTTTTCATCTTAAACACATAAAATGTGAGGCGCTATTGTGAAAATCAATATTTACTTATTTTTATTAATATTGTAGTATTAGTGTGACATGGTGAAAGAAGTGAGTATTCATGAATTTTACCAACAAACCGGTAACTGGTTATCTGTTGTATATCTGAAGAGAACAGATTTGTTATACAACTCATGGACTGAAATGTGTCGGAGAGAAAACGGACAGTTAACGTTTCTATCATTTGTCATTTGTTTCATTCAGTGGAAGATCGACATCTGTCCTTATATGGCCATCAGTACGATATTCAAATATTTAGTTCTTGAATTGTTTCCAGTAATAAAATTTCACAACTGATTTACCAAATATTATGACTTCACATAATTTCTACACATAATTCGTATAAAATCATTTCTTAGAGAACCGATAGTAAAAGTGGTCATTTTAATAATTCACGACTGTCTTAAAACTACAAAACACCTTTGCTGAGTGTTCCCAAGCTTCTAATACGCCGGTAATGTTAACTTTGGTTTCTTTCGGAATGTGACAGTCGCCTCACTCATGAAGGTCGTGAGTTTGAGTTAATACTTGTATAGAATGATGAGAAAGATGAGCAAGTTTGGAAAAGGTTGTAATCTATTAATTAATTAATTTTATGTTATTTTCATCCTTTTATTATTTGCACTGCCTCCCTTATGTAGAATTGTGGTTTTCTAAGTCATGTTGTCTACACTGATGCTACGCAGGGCAAATGAATATCGCCATGAATATCATGACCATCAAAGGTAAAACAATGCCATATATTTATATATAAGCTACAATATATCTATAAATATTCAGGACTATCGAAACAAATAGAGTATGAATGTACGAGTTAAAAGGACTTAATTTTTTTTTTCGTAGGCTTTGTTCGGCCTGCGGCCTCGTTTCGGAGTCACAGCTCCTCACAAAATAAAATCTTTCTTTTAACCTTTCTATCATAAATAACTATAAATGTTCTCTAACATGTATCTATAAAGCACTGGATCTACTTAAATAAAAATACAAATTTCGATACCTTATCTGTAAAACCAAAGCATTTTTTACTTTATTGTATGCTTACAATAAATGGCTACTCTATTCCTTCTATAAATTCTCAACCATATAAAAGTGGAAACACATGTTTTGAACTTCTGAATAAAAAGTAAGAATTGCTACCCGTTTAAAAATTTCAAATCTAGATTTTACTGGCAATACACTATTGTAGAGATTTGAATATAAAAAATTAATCACTTTTAGGAAGAGTACTGTGAGTATTCTGTGTTAGGAACAGCATAACTCAAAATCGGAAACCTGGTGAAGTTCGAAATTTCGTATGCAAGTGTTTTATATTTCAAGGATGACACATGCAGATTTTCAACGAAATTTTTCCACCGCAAGGTACACTTTTTTTCGTAAGAGTACAAAAGTTCAGACCTTTTCCTAAAATTGCCTTTTTTGGTCTCAAGGAGTCTTACAACATTTACTTCCAGTGATATTTCTGTATCGAATTTTTGGATGGAATCTATGTCCGCGAGGGCGAAACATTAATGTCACTGGATTAACAGTCCTCTCGTACTCTCTTAGCGAACCTGACGTCACTACGGCACTGCGGCACAGGTGGCTCTGTTTTTCAATCTGGAAACGTTTAAGACCCCACTGCACTGCTTCTGCTCTACAAAGTATGGTAACCCTTGTAAATTTTCTGGCTTCATATCCAGGCTTAGCTGAAACCCTGCTCAGTTCTTCATACTTCTATACGAACACATACTTCTTTTCCACGAACGACGCGGGGAGGGGCGCATCTCTATTGCGAGCCAATAAATTCGACACTGCAAATGACAGCTATGTAATATTGACCATTCCAAAACAGTAATGGCTTCATTTGCAACAATTTATGGCCATCTGTCGCTTTATAATTGTCGCATTGACGTTATTGCACCTGGCTTTCAATTGCGGTAAACAAGAAAACTGCAAATATGATACGCTTGGCATTCACACGGCCTTCTCTACTCACTCTTCTGAAAATAATTCTTGCAATCGCTTCTACTTCGTTTTAAACCATACAATATTAAACATTTTAAAATGCGCATCGTCATTTTTAAACATTTATTAAGTAATAGAAAATTCAAACGGATAAACAGAAAGAATATCACGAACCTGTACTTGACATTAAATGTGTATTTTAAGAAGGTGTACATCTTTTGTAGTAAGATTTTATCTCTTTCAGTTTATCAGTTATACTAAAGTCATTAAAAATGAAAACTTCTGAAAATGTTCTCAGAGTTTTAAATATTTGCATTTCATTTGCCATTAAAATATTGTAAACATAGAGCATTTTAATAAAGCTGGCGAGAATTGTTTCATTTAAACGAAAACGGCCATGTCACTGGATTTTTCATGTTGACACTATCTATCAAAAACCTTAGCCTATATACGGCTAGTGTGGAAAAATGATTAATTTCCATCAATTAACTAAACTAATAAAATTAAATTATGAAGCCTGGGACTCAAGTACTAACGATAGTAAGTCGCCACAAACGGGTGTCTCGGATGCGAGAGCCCCTAGTGGTTTACCGGGGAAATATATTAGTCAAATGGAGAATTTAATGTCAGGACGGCACGTTGGCCATGGTAGCTCAATGGGTTAGAGCAACTGGACCGAAACCAGGAGATCCGTGGTTCAAATCCCGACCATGGCATTGAATTTTTCATGTTGACTCTATCTACCAAAAACCTTAGCCTATATACGGCTAGTGTGAACAAGTGATTAATTTCCATCAATTAACTAAAACCAAATTTGAAATTTATTCAAATTTTCACTTTTGACGAACAAAAATACAAAGAACGCTTTTTGCCATTTTTTCCTTCGAATACGGGGATTCTCCACGTAGAAAACAAATATGGTTCAAATTAGCGAGGTGGTGTATCGGAATTTTGCCCGCAAGAGTTCTTTTACATGCTACATATATCTACTGACATATATTCAAAAACCATAGTGCTGGGTCGTAGGCATTCTCACTGGAAACGTTAAAAATCCCTTGTCATCCAGATCTAGTCGACCTTTGGTCTCTGTTCCATCACTAAGGTTACATTAGAAAACACAAGGTTCAATTGGTCACATACAGTGCTCAAGTTGCCCCTCGTAGTGGTAACTTTACCTTTATCCCTAGTATATACCACAGAGAACGATTATGATTAATAATAATAATAATAATAATAATAATAATAATAATAATAATAATAATAATAATAATAATAATAATAATAATAATAATAATAATAATAATAATAATAATAATAATAATAATAATAATAATAATAATAATAATAATAATAATAATAATAATAATAATAATAATAATAATAATAATAATAATAATAATAATAATAATAATAATAATAATAATAATAATAATAATAATAATAATAATAATAATAATAATAATAATAATAATAATAATAATAATAATAATAATAATAATAATAATAATAATAATAATAATAATAATAATAATAATAATAATAATAATAATAATAATAATAATAATAGTTTAAACCAGTAAAACTGTAACGGATCTCATTTGTATTCATAGATAGAACAAAGAATCATCTATCGCAGTGTAATCGCTTCAGTGCCTTGTACATCTGCTTACCTGACATCTGTATCCCAGCAACGCCTTAGGTCTGCAACTTTTACTCCAGAGCTGCCTCATAAATATAGGCAATCTTGAAACGTGAGCTATTGACATTTTTATCGATTTTTATCATTTCTTAAACTGAAAATACTCAGAATGAATGCGAGAAATAACCTAGTTCCTTTTGTTTTCCATTGTTGGATGAAAATAGAATCATTTCCTTATTTATAAAAAAAATATGTACCTATATATATTTTATATTCTCATCGCCTTGTCCACGGATTCTATAGGTAATAGCAACATATGTTAAACGTTTACAAATTCGTTAACATTACTTTGTAGGAATAAGAAGGATATAATAAGCAGAAGCGACAGTCAAATGTTTTAAGAACTGGTGGCTATGTGATGGCATTAAATCAAATTCTCTTTAAATAAAAAAGGCATCAGAAATATCTCCCTTTTTCAGAAATGATTTGGAAAATTCAAACAAATAGCAATGGATGTTTCAGAAATTACTAACTCTAAATAAACAAAAATGTATTTCAAATGCATTTTAACGTAATATTCATTTTTAAATTTACATTCTCCAGTGTTAAGTCATTATGATGTTGCGCGTAGCCTCATGCTTATCATGTCCAGTCGATAATACTTAATACTCGTCAAGTAACATGTGCTGGTACCTCGCCAACACGTGTAAGGTATTATTGCCAAATTAAGATTCGCTACTTATGATGGGCCAAATCTCTATCAACAATATCAAATATAATTTGAGTATTTAGATTCAGGGTAAATATTACTATAACAATGTTGGCATTTTACTCACCTATTCTTTGCTAAAATCATCTCCATAAGATTTCTACGTGACAGGATGCTTCACCATATGACTTGGGTTTTATAGTCCAAAGGAAGTCCAAAACCTATGCAAGTTCTCTCGTATAAGTCATACAGGTCCTTACCTTAATATGTGAGCAGACTTTTAACTGGTTGATCTTTGGAGATGTCAAGTGTCACAAACATAACTGAGGGAAAGTCACTTAAATTACTATCTGCAGTGAGCAATAAAACGGTCTAGCTATCTATTATAGGTTAAGAACTTTTTAAAATATTATAAAAGTATTAAGGTTAGTCATTTAGTTAGGTGTAGGAATTTTAAATTGTAACATTTTATTTCTTTAATAATAACGTAGATTTAGAAAAAGGTGTTTGCATTATTCAATACTCAGCTTTCCTCCTGAAGAGCACCTATGACTATATCATATCGGACGATGAATGAAATGATACTCAAATGAGCCCAGAGTCCACAGAACCTTATCACCCTGATCGAGATCCGAAATCGGTGCCTCTTGAACGTGAAGTAGACACGCTACAGAGGCGGAAATATGTCTATTTTTTAATGTTTACTAGTGTATAGTATTCAATGAGACTATAATAATACTCGCCTTTTACTTACCATTATAGTCAAGCTTCATACGGTTGTTTATGCTGGATCATGTATCTAAATTAAAGGT
Source organism: Mantis religiosa (assembly GCA_030765055.1). NCBI lineage: Eukaryota > Metazoa > Arthropoda > Insecta > Mantodea > Mantidae > Mantis > Mantis religiosa. Next base: position 82,115,000 of record CM060952.1, on the reverse strand, counting down.
TCCATTTCAAAGTATTCATTTCTATTTTGAGCGATATGTTACAATAGTTATTTCTTTATTTAAAGTGAGACGTAGTACGCAGTACGCAGGCGCAGGAATATTGATTACTTCCCTATAAACATCTGTTAACGTGTGACAACGTTTAACCTAAAAACATTAAAACAAAACATTGGTGACATTAAAAAAAATAAACTTACTTTTATCATGAGGTATTTAACATCAAGTGCTTCATTTATGTTTTCAACTCGTCAGGTGTAAATGTGTTGGCTTTTTCCCTTTATATCCTTCTGATTTGCGGTTTAGTAAACTGTTTAGTTTTGAGTATTTAGATAAGTTAATTTGGTTCCTAATGTTTAATGTTGATTTGAAAATAGCATAGTTAGTCCACAAGGTAGATGATTTCATGTTTTGAGACAGTTCTTCGAAATACACTAGGAATACATTTTCTGAGAACGAAGTTATACCTTTTGATATTCTCCAATCCATGAATTGTGAATAGAGTTTCTCGTATATCTCTCTTGACTTTTGTGGCAACAAGTTATTGATAACAATGAGTGCTTTTGCCGTAATTTCTAATGGTGTAAGTTCAATGTCATTGTTACTAATGTCAGACATTTTGACTATTTTCTAAACTGGCGCTAGTACCGTTGTCATTCAAAACGAGAATAATCGATACTTGCGCTTTCACAATGTTACGTGGCCACTTCTGATTGGTCAAATACCAATACTTTAATGAACAGGTGTACTTTAATGAAGCCCATAAAAGTATAGATACTAATACTAAAGTTTGGCATGGTCGAGCATAAAAGTAATTCAGAATATAGTGGACTTTTGAGGATATTCTGATAAAATTCAGTATTACATTACAACTTGACAAGAAAATATCTTAAACGTATGGAATTTCATCATGCCTCTTTATGAACATCTTTAAGTGAACAGTTTTCTGCGTAATGGTCTTTTGGGGTGAAGTAATTTTCTGTAAAATTCTGCTTGCATCCTTATAAGATACTGGACTTAAATATCCAGGTGTAGTATTCTTCAGTTTTTAGATATGCTGTTAACAATCTAAGAAAGAAAAGACGCGCTCAAAATATAGTTCATCGTAACTTGACTATTCTCAATGACTTGATTGTTCCCTAGAAGGCAAAACCAAAAGCTCCTGAATTGACTGCTGCCATAGAAATGCTGGGACATCCGCCTGGCTATATTCGACGACAGTGTCCGGGCAGCACGAGCTAATTCCTCTCTCTTTACTGCCGGTTCGGCTTCGTGGTAGCGGTACCACTACTGATTTCCGTCTGCCGTCTCCTTTCACTTCAACACACTCTCTGAAGCATTAGCACAACCACATAACGGTAGATCATCAACGGAGAGGCCCCGTATTGTCTAGACATAGCTGTTTACGTAGGAAAGAAATGACGACGGGTGTAAGCATGGACGGGGCCTCTAACTGTTACAGTACCGACGTCGTCCTACACCACCGTTACAATACAGGTGTCCCAAGGGCCCACTATGAGGGCAGATCCAGACCTGGCTGGCCCTGAACGACGCCGTAGATGAACCTTTATCAGAGCAAATAGCCCAAGCACCGTCCTTTATTCTTGATATCGATCGAAAAGTTCCTAATCCCAAGTCTCACGGGCTTTCGACGGTCATAGACGCAATACTTTGTATAACACGAAGTGTTTCACAGGCTTCCTTAGATTAAAAACTGATGAGTGAGTTGCAACTCTGCTATGAATTATCTAAATGAATCTTCTCGTGTAAAACACGCGAAGTAAGATCTGGGGAATTTACACAGCTGCATGCTAATCTAATTTCTGAAGTTTAGCAGGTTTAACCTCGTCTTCGGCAAAGAGCGTCGAGTAACATCGCTCATTAATACTGCTCTTAATGGTAATATCGTCATAAATTATTTATTTACCATCGCAGAACTTGCATTGGATTTGCTTCTTCCTTCAGTGTTGAGCAACAGAAGTTACCTTCACATGTTTGTCAAACCTAATTATCATTTTAATAGGAACGTCCATTTTAAGTGGATGCGTCCGTACAACGTAGAATATCATTAAAAAAGAGTCTCATGTGCTCGCACTCACATAACATATATTCTTGTATAAATTATTCTTAGAAACAATTATTGGTCTATCTACTTCATGATCAACATTAGGTTATTGCTAGTTACAAGCAAATACAGTAGACTTTAAGTGATTGACAAACGTTTTAAACAGCTTTAATATTCCGTTTTCTTTGGATACCAAGACAAAAACGAATAACGACGTTGGGGGGTTGGTATTATTTTTGGAAAATTCAAACAAACAACAAAGAAAGTTATTCAATGAGGACTTCCAAGAAAATTTCCAAAACGTTAAGATTAATATTTCATTAATAATATGGCATTCTGGATTAAAATCTTTTAAAAGTGTTCCACGTAAAGCATAGCTAAAACTACGGAATACTTATGAGAATCTTCGACTCGCATCATTGAAAAATGCTGAACTTAGAGACAGAATTTGGTATTTCATCAATTAATGTTTTAGTTGTCCTATTCACAAACACAGAGATGTTTTCCTAAAAATGCCCCTTTCCTGTTGAGGGATCCCAAAAGCGTTTATTTGGATTCCCCCCCCCCCCTCTCTCTCTCTCTCGCTCTCGCTTTGTACTTATAATTTTTAGCAGACCACAATTCTTCCTTTACTTAATGTAAGCAGGTAAAAGTATTTTTATGCATTTGGCTACTATAAAACCTATATTTGCGTTAAATCGCAATATAGAATTTTAAGATACAATATGATATCGCAGTGCTATGTAAATATCTTAGACAGGATTATTTGCTAGTCCACACGACCTACTTTGTAAATGTGTGCTCTCTGAATAAGTCATACATTATGTAGCAGTTTGAACAGCTACTTGACTGAAAGATGTTACTCCCCACGGTTTCTGGTGCCCTTCCTTTTGTTTCTGGTAATGTATAATTAATTTTACACAGCAAAAGTCTGTGCAGTAAAACAAGGAAATGCATTAAAAAGCCCAACCTCTTTCTTTACGCTTTGTGAACTCAAACTGTGGAATGAATTTCTTGCAGAATTGTATATCTAAGCATAACTATTAGAGAATTATTTACATAATAAATAGTACCGATGTCTAGAAGCGAAATACTGTTTTCGTTTTTTAATTCTATCTTCAAAATCCAACCGCGTGATAATAAAAGTTATATTTAAAACCTGTGAGGAAAATTGTATGAATTCAAAATAAACCTTTTTATACCTTTTCTTTGGTTAGGCGCTAAGCTGTATTCTTAAACCGGAATAGAGCCTAACAAGAGAATAATCATCGAATAACTTATTCCGTGATTCCGTTCGAGGTTAAGCCGTTAGTCCGAGAATTTAGTATAAAGAGGAAATGGCTGTTTGGATATTGGATATGGTTTTTTAGATATAAACAACACTTCTCTACGTATAATTTTCACATCGAAAACTCTACACAAAACGCGATAAATGGTACAGAAGATAATGAGGTCCACGTTGAGATTTTAAGTTGAGATAATTTGATGGTTATTTAGAACTTATGATTACCAGGCAGATAAAATAATGCTACTGTTTAAAACATTATAACATAACTAGAATATTATGGTAATGGCGAAGTTAAATACTACCCAAGATGAATAAAAGGTATTGTGTAACAATTCACCACTAGAACGCGTAGCGATGTAAAAAGTGAGGTTATGTTATTATTGACGGAGCACAAAGAACTGGTTACTTCATACATGGGCTACGATAAAAAAGGTTGCAGGAATTTTTTAAAGATTCTCTATTTATTCATGAACATCAACTGTGTTCCATTAGATTTAATACACTTGTGACAACGCTTTTGCCAGTCTTGGAAGTACATACTTCTGGAACTCACTTTTCGTGTTTTCTTCAGCCTCAGGAATAGAAAGAAGTCGTAGGAGCCATGTCCGGCTAATGTGGTGGCTGAGGAAACATTACGGTTTTGTTTTTTGACAAGTAATCAGTCATTGAGAAGTGAGCGGGAGCATTATCGTGACATAATTTCCACGAGAGGTTTTGCCACAATTCTAGTCAAATCTTCCTGATGGTAATTCGGTAATTTTACATAACCATTGTCTTTGCTTTTTCCACACTATCGTCAGTAACTGACGTGCGAGGGCATCCAGGGTGGTCATTTCTTTGACCCTCTTTGAAACCTTTCTACCACTCGTAAGCTTTTGTCTTACTTACAGTAGATTCGCCAAAAGCCATAGTCAACATTTCAAATGTGGTCCTATACTTTATTGCATTTTTCAATGGAAATTCAATACAAATTAGGTAAAAACATGTATAACTTTGGCGATTGTCAACAATAAACCAAACTACTGAAGGTGCAAACATACACTAGGAATATGTGAGTCAGCAGGACAAAATAATTTTGAAACCCTGCTATATAAAGCCTCCGAAATTAAAAACGTCCCGTTAGTTATTTTTTTTATCACACCTCGTATAAGTTACATAAATATTATTTAAAACGTGATGTATCCACAAGTGTAAATGTTAGTGACATTCTGTTTAATGCTCAGTACTGTGTGCTACCTGGGAAGGAGGTGGTACAGGCCTTCTTAACACTCATAGCTAATCTAGATTTTTTTTTAAAAAAAAATTTTTAAATGAACTCATATTTTGTACATGTTTGCAGTGTGGAGTTTCTCCACTGAATTCTGAGACAAATTCATTTTATTAGTCACTTTTCGCAAAGGAGCTGAATGACACTAGAAACAAGTTTTGTTTGAACAAATTAAACATGCTCTCAATGTCGTTGCTTGAACTGACCGTTAACTGGCATTAACTACGTATTGTCGCGAAGCCGTTATCTACGATAGCGCGGCTTGTGTGCACAAAGAGCTTGTGTGCAAATAAAGATAGCTGAGATAAAGGACTTGCCCTCATAGATAAGATTTCACGTTTGGAAGTTTCTAGTGATCTTGGTTGACAGAGAAAAGTAGTTTTCTTATTTGTTCCAGAAACCTCTCGAATTTAACAATGAGGTATTTAAGAGAGCAACGACTCGCGAGAGTCGTAAGCAGTAAACAACTGTAGAGTGTTGTTGTAACGAGAGCTGATCAGAACGCTATTTGTTATTGTCACCGACCTTGGTAGATTGTGTGGTGTATGTGACGTAAAGTTGTTACGTGAGAATTGAACAGTGTATTTCTACGGAAATAAAAAACATTTGGAATATCTGCAACTCGGACTTTTAATTCTACGAACCTAATAAGTCACAGTATTAATAATTTTGCGATACATCTCTACATCCTTACAGAGCGCTTTATATAAATATTTATCAAACACTTTGTGGACTAAACTTTGTATATTAGCTTTCATCAGGCTTTGTTATTGCTTTGAGCCACGAAAATCATACATGGCGAAGCGTGAGGCGTTAGGACTTTACCGAACTTCCATTTTCATTGTGTTTGCTTCCATTGTATCTATCAGCATTTCATTATCCTTGGTTTTCCCCTCTCTGATGACCTCTTCATGTGACTGGACTACTGGTATATTGGAACAGTCAGAGCTAAGAGAGTGGATTTCTACAAACTTTAGTTACAGGAGATGAAAGTATGCTGACTTGTCCAATTGAGAATCAGTGAAGTGGCGTAAATCTGGTGATGCAGTGCCTCTAAAAGTCACTCAGTGAGCCAAGAAGATCACGATCATCACCTTTTGGGACTGCGAACCAATACTCTACATGGACTTCAAAGAGAAAAACATCTCGGTAAGTAGGAAGTAGTATGCTGGTCTATGTACAGACTCGTACTTCCATGAAACAGAAAAGATGAGGAAATCTGAGTAGAGATGTACGCCTTCTTCAGTACAACAAGATTGCGCACACAGCTCTTGTTGCAAAGGAAACTGAGAAAATCAGCCTTTTTCGAGATTAAACATCCATCCTACAGCTCAAATATAGCTCCCAGTGTCTGTTTTGACTTCTCAAAGCTCAAAATATCCTTAGACGAAGGAAATTTAAGTATGACGAAAATAAACGGATGCTCCTTGTGCTCGTTTTGCATACAAATCTTGTATTTTAGGGGACTGAAATGTTTATTCACAGATATAGTAAATATATTTAAATAAAGGATTATTACATTAAAAAAATAAAGTATATTTCTCTCTCTCTCTATAATACATAGAAAATGATTTAGTCGGAAAACTCATGGATCCATTCTGTACATCTCTGAACGGTTTTCCTTTTTCTAAATCAGGAAGAACACGATTAATTGAATCCGTCCTTAATATACAATTAACAATAGTTACTTATGAAACAACTTGAGTTTTTGAGATTTTAGTCATATCATAATGAAATAAAATAAAATAAATGGACAGAGAGAAACTGTAATATGTTCAAACTGTTTCAGTCCTTCGTTCTTTATTATTTGTTCGCTATGCACCAGCTGTGATAAAAATTTAAAGGAATTTTTGTTAATTTCGCAGGATTTATGCATTCTACTATAAAAAGCCTTTTTGTCCTTATTGGTTTACATGTTCTTGGTGTATGTTTACATTTTTAGCTGTTTTTAATAGTTGGTTTATTATTTACAAGTCGGAATGGTTATACGTATTTTCCAGTGCTCGGCAATTTAGCTTCTTAATTTGTATTACGTTTTGTTTGTAAAATGTAATAAAGTGCAGTATCACATTTGGAATGTGACTGTGTCTTTTCGAATCTACTATGAGTGAGATAAGAGTTTACGATTGGTAAAAACATTTCTCAGATGATCGAGATGACGTTGAAGACAAGCGCTCTGGACGCCTTCTCACACCAATTATAATTATTTACAAAAATCTGGAAAAAGTAGAGAAAATAGTTATGAAATATAGCAGAAACACCACCAGAGAAGTTAATCAGATTTATGACAAAATCACTCGTCACGATAATCCTCCCACCCACACCTCAATGTTAGTTCGCAACTTTTGTTAAAAAAGTAAACTGTTATGTTGTCTCAGTCACTATTCGCCGGCCATGGTCCACAGCGACTTCTTCCTATTCCCGAGACTGAAGAGACTATGAAAGGCCGTCCGTTTGTCAACATTGATAAAATAAAAGAGAATCGCTGAAGGAGCTGAACACCATAAAGAAAACTGAGTAAACATTTACGTTGTTGCCATACTTTTACACAAAAAATATAATTACGATAAAGTGTTTTATCCAGATATTAATAGTAACTTCTCAAATTAATCACTGAAAAATTAATATCAAGTAAAGATTTAGTGAACAATCTTTGTTGGCAGGTAGTATTTCATATGAAATATTTAAAATGGTCATTCCATCGCCATAACTCCGGAGGTACATCAGCCGAAAAGATATGTCAAGACAAATATAGGACAAAAACGGAAAATTTATCAACATTTTACCCGTATTCGAAACACTTTAAAATATATATTCTTTGATTTATTGCTACAAAGTATTTTTATTCATGTAGATAACACAAATCGTACTAAATTTTAGACAGATTTGTCTGTAATAACAAGAGACGGCCATTTGAGTTTTAAAATCGACATTAACAAGGTTACTTGTTCAAACTGTGACTATTGGTTTGCAGCCTCTGTGTATACGAGAGGATTAATGAACGTGAGCAAAGAGGATTTTCCCGGAACCCTGGGCCCATCTGGAGCTGCTTTCCGCACTCAAAATGAATATTAATAACTCGTATGCCAATAAAATTGATGTCCGACTTGGTATCGTTACTTTTTAATGCGAAATGAGTCAATGCTTCTGTGTAAGTAACTTGTATGAATATTTATTGAGTATGTAAAGTTACGAGCTTGTGACATGTGTAAATTCTAATTTTGCTCGAGGAAACACACACCCATTTTATAAAATATGATACATTTCCGTTTTGCAGTGAGGTTCTCTGTCTTCTGATGCTTGTGTTTTACAGAAAAAAATTATTTAGCCAATAATAAATAAAGAGTAAAGAGTGGAAAACTGTAGACATCCACACTGATTTATTGCTGGTAAAACCTTCTAGGAGGAAGAGCTGAAGGGAAGGAAGAAAGGATCGCAGGTGAAAAGGGCACAGAGACGCGCGGAGGTTTGTAAGAAATGCCCTACGCCAGGTCAGGGTAACAATACTTCGGTGTCGGCAATCATTCCCTCCTGCACCCCTAAACTTCACAAGCCTGTAAGCACAAACCTTAAATCCGATATGGAAATAGAATGAAGGGAAATGATGCTAGAAAATAAGCAACCAGCATTTGTCGAACTGACATGAGAAAACCACGAGAAACCAACGTCACAGTGCACGGTCGAATGCAGGCTTAGGCAACATCGCTGTGATCCAACTGGTAGGTACGTTCTTCATGAAATCTCTGTGTTGCAGAAATACAGCATTTGACACGTCTCTATAATGTTCCTTTATGTCTCCGTAGCACGTATCTTTTGTACTGCTGACCTACAGATGGGTTTACCTCGGACAACGTAAACTGTTTTGACAGTTCGGCGATCTTTCACCCGAAGCCACACTTATTGACCCGTGAACTGCATTCTGCCCGTTACACGGCCTGCCGACTCACTATCACGGAGCTTGGAGTATACTATTCTCAGCTCGAAGCACCACACTGATCTCACAGTACTCTCTGTACGACTCACTGACTCCAACTCTGGCCAACTGACCACCCTCTGACTGTCTCTCGGGCCTTCATCGGCTTTTGTATATACGTATGCTGAATGTGGTAAATCCTTCTGGAAATGGAAGCCTCTGGAATTACAGTCGCGATAGGTATTTTAGCGTAGTAATAATACGACGTTCTTCCTGACGTTAGCAGTAGCTGACCATGTGCGCGTCTGCTCACGGGACACTAGCGCGACCGCCGATGTGACAATACTTTAACCTGAATTCCCTTTGAAGTCCTCTTCATTCTGGGTGACTTTTGTATAACTGATAATCCGTAAGAGATAGACAAAATATTACTACATAAAATATAGGTGTTAAAACGCACAATTTGTGTCAAATAAATATGTTTGTGAATTTTTTATTTTTTTATTATTTACGTCCTCCAACGTTAAGTCATATTGACGATAAGTGAAATGATGTTCAAATGAGTCCGGGGTCCATAGAGCTTAGAGTTACCAGACCTTCATCTTTCAGGATAAGAGAAAACCCCGGACAAATCTTATCGCCCTGACCGAGATTTGAACTCTGGACCTCTTCAATGTGAGACACGCTACCACTAGGCTACAGAGGCGGTCATGCTTGTGGAGTGAACTATTTGTGAGATATTGCTTGTTTTTGATTTGAATTTTCAAATATGTTTTTTTTTTTTTTTTTTTTTTTTTTTTTTTCAAAGAGAAGGTAGACATTATTTTTTCTGTGTAAGTTTCTGTTTAAATAGTTGTTCTGGTCTTAAAAAGAGCTGGATCCAAATACAACTTTTTATATAAACTACTTTCTAAAACTATATTTTAGTGAATCTGAAAACGTGTATTTCCAAATCAACCTGAATATTGAATTTTTGGGTTGAATACAATATTTCCTGCTTATTGTACGTTGTAGAGAAAGCAATATATAATGAGATATATTCACTTTATTTTCTCTAGCCACTAACGTTTATTTTATAAAAAATTTAACACTTTCCATTTTTAAAGTAGGAGATTTTATGGTCTCCAAAGTGCTAGGTTACATAATTGGACGCTGATTTCGTTGGACCATTAATTAATTTTCACACCAAAACCGGCGAACAGTTTAGCAGGACATCTCAGTTTTATAATGCAATAATTGTGTATAGTTGGGTTATAGTTTGGAACTGCTGTAAGCCCCGCAGGAAGCTTGTGTTAGAATTAATTTCCTAATAGACGTAGCACTCTGTCATGAACTATATGGCTCCTACAGAATACTCACAAGTCGTCTTCACTTTGAATGCGATCTCGTTAAAATTAACAATTTACCATTCATGTTATTCGTTTTCAGTTGTGTTTTTAAATGGAAATAAGCATATTCTTTGTAACCATTTTCTATCTCTCTTTCTCTCAACGTCAAATGCAATTTCAAAGGCCTCACATAGAGACCAGCTGTGCTTCTTAGAGATATTTGCTATAGCTAAAAGCCTACTATATCCTCACACTACCCTTGTACCTACAAGTAAATATCAAACAAAGCAATATCTTCACAGGTTTATCCGAATTAAATAAATATTTTGTTTATTAATGCTGTCATTTCACTACACTCGACCTACGCTGGATTTGATCTCGTGACCGAGATATTAGTAAACCGCTACTTAACCAACTAAGTCATTACCAACAATACAGTACATAGAAGAAACAGCATTTCTATAGGATGTACAAGAGTGAGTAGACTCTTATGTGACTGAATACATTAGAAAACATTTTAGCACTAGCCGTTTCCGAAATATTCTTTATATTAATGGTTAGCACTTTTCAGCATTATCGGTTTATTGAATTGATTCTTGATATGCCGCTGAAGGAGCACACAGTTTCAACGTTAGCATATTATGACGACATATTATGACGATTTTAAACATTCAGTATTCTAATTCCATGTTGTATCTACAACTTCAATAAAGGATTAACTTGAAAATATAACATTTTAAAAGTTGTAGATGTACTAGCTGTAGCCACGACTTTAAAAAATTCCTTCTTTACTGATTTTACAAAAGTGGAGAAACAAACATATTTCAGTTAGCAGTATATTTATCCTGGAATTAAACATCTTGGGATTAAAGTAGAGCGTAGCGGTTTTATACAGTTTTTGTGAGTTTCTGGGAAACTTTGTCTACAAAGCCCTTGTTCCTCCCCAAGTCAGAAGTCAGTTCAGTCTCACGTCGTTAGACTTTGCAAAGTTTCACAAAAGCGAGTAAGATAACCACAGTTCCACTTGTAAGAAGATAACATCCATGCTTTGCTTCAATGTCATAATTTCAAGTCCTGTTATTAATACATTTAATAGATAGCACGTTAGAAGGCCTTCGTCAGCTACAGTTTTTTTATATATCCAGATTTATTGAACCCTATTTTACATAGGTATATCTGGGTTAGAGTTTATACATAAAAATATACAATTTTAACAAAAATATTTTAAATACTAGAAGGAAGAAATGATGTTTTAATCTGATGCATATTAATTTAAACTATTTCAGACGTTTAAACACTGAGTTTATAAACATCATGAAGTACTTATACTGTTGTGGCTTCGTTAGCAAAGATGTGAACGGAGCAGAAAATTCAGTTCCTAGAGAGTCTAGCTTGAATATTAATTCTTGTCTTTCTCCCCAGAAAATGGGACAACAGAAAAGGAGATGAACCACAGTTTGAAATTCCTCACCACACACGCACTTGGGGTTGGATGTTAAGTGAAAGCGTGATAAGTATTCACCAAATTTACCATGTCCACTTAAAAATTGTTTCAAAAAAATTTGGTACAAGAGTTTCACATTTTCCTGTGTCATATACACTAGGGAAAAATAATTTTTTGTTAAACTTCCATTTGGAGTTGATAGCCATTGTTGTGGTTCCATTATTGAAGAATATGTTGATGTATTATTCTCCTTACAGTAGAAATAGGACATAAAGAGTATGTCACAGGAAGATTGGATTCTGCAGCCTTCTTAGCCAAGCAATCAGCTCTCTCGTTACCTAAAATTCCACTGTGTCCTTTAAGCTATCCCATGCAAATATGTCCTGGATGGTTTTGAAGCAAGGTTCTGATTTCATGTGCTAATGAATATAAGTTGTATTTATCATTAATAGCGAGTAGAGCTGATTGTGAATCACTAAGAATACGGGTACTGTTCCCATTAACAGTACACTATTTTATAGCTTCTTTAATTGCTAAGAGCTCCGACTGGAATACAGAACATTCAGGTAACAATTTAAACATGGAGTGAGTTAGTTCCGTTTGGTTTTCGTAAACAACAAAAGCACATCCCACTGCAGATATATTATCTTCAAATTGGTAACGCGAACCATCTGTATATATGTAATAATCATTAAATTACACATTTCCTTTAAACAGGTTACAAAACTTGATGGGTGTCCTGCTGTGGTAGGATGCTCCGGGATTTGTAGTTTTAAGTGAGACAGATAAGACGCACATTCACGTTCATATCTTAAATTCGTAATAGTTGCTCTTGATAAACCAGTGAGAGCCAAAGGTTCGATGTTAGCTATAATCTGAGCAGCATCAATGGAGATTGTACGATATCCTTGAATTATGCGAAGGAGGAATCCCCTTTGAATTTGTGCAAGTTTTTTAACATAAATATGTAACAAAATTTAAATATTTGTAATAAGTGACGTCACTAACAGCCCACGGTACTTTTAGCTGAAATACATTTCATTTGTTCATCAAAATATCTTAAACCCGTGATATTTTAATCAAAATTTTAGAAATATTTTGAAAAAAAGTTCAAAGGGCAGTTGCTTAAAACATTTGACTATCACTGAAAGTCTAATTTATTCCCTTGTACCTGTAATAAGATAGCATTTATCTTGATTAACATAAAGTGATAGATAATTAAGTATTTGTAATAATATTTTGTACAAGAGTGGAGAAAGTGATGAGAGTACAACACATCTGATTTTCAATATAGTGCTGAAAATGTATTGCAATTGCTTGTTTTATTTAAAAGAAAGTATACTCAACACATTCAAACGTTCTAATTTTATTAAGTTTATTTATCTGGTAAAGTGTGCTAAAATTGTGAGCACTTTGTACCAATATGTTTCAGAGATAGTGTAGTTCAGAAATTGATGTTACACAACATGACAGAATCTAAGAACTATATCCAGTGATATTTGCAATAATATTTCAAACAACTTGCAACTAGCTTATCTCTATGAAAGGTATATAAAAATAAGTGTAAGATTTTAAGTGTTCGTGTGCATTTAAGACTATATATGGAAAATAATCGCAAAACCGCCATTTCGATCGCTTTGAAGCTCGTTATGTGTAGTGCATGATTTTGATTAGTATTTTCACCTAGACTCGGTTGCCTTTAACAGATTCAGTATATCTAATTGTACAATTTAAGATCATTAGAAAGAGCATTAAATGACTTTTAGACAACTCTTAGTAAAAATTGGCCTCTTAGCAGTTCACGACTCTGTTAAAAGTAGAATTTTTTTTTCCATATTGTTCCTTGAACTGCAATGGTCATATCGGCGGCCATTCTCCTTTGGAACATATCGAAGATGTTAACTTGCATTCGTTGGGTTTTAGTCATTAGATCACACACACACACACACACACACACACACACACACACACACTCTCTCTCTCTCTCTCTCTCTCTCTCTCTCTCTCTCTCTCTCTCCCATTCATACTTCCAGACTGTGGGGAAAATGAGGAATTATATTGGTAGGAAAAAAATCCCCATCCCCATCCCCATCCCCAGTCCCCGGAATCGAACCCGGGACCCCTAGCAGGGCATGAAGGTGCTCTGCCAACTGAGCTACGGAGTCAGACGAGAATACTCTTTCTCTCAGTCTTATGAGCTTTTAACACGCCGGTAATGCCAACTTTGGCTTTTAGCGCAATATGACAATCGCCTCATTCAAGAACTGAGTTAAATCTAAGGAATAACTATTTCAAATTGTAATATTTGTGCAATCAACATTTCCATTTTCTCAAAAAATAAGTAAATTTGATAAAACTGGTAATCTATTAATTAATTTAATTTCTCAGGTTACTTTCATCGTATTATTATTCCCATTTCCTTTCATATGTCGAATGTTGTGATTTTCTAACAAGTTGTCAACCTGTTGATGCGCAAGGGAAATTAACATCGCAGCCCGATGAATACCATGATTATCAGAAAGGTGAAACAGTACCATATATTTATACATAATTATGATATGTCTATAAATACTCAGGACGTCTAAAATAGTGTATGTTGCACGACTTAAAAGGATTGTATTTTATTCGTAGGCGTTGTTCAGCGTGTGGCCTCTTCTTGGAATCATGCCTACTTACAGAATAGAATTTTCCTTTTAATCCTTGTATCATAAACAATTATTATGGTATAATATACGTGCCTTTCTGAAAGAAAGAAAATTTAATACTGGGACGATGTATGTTATTCTTTTGTCCAGTATTTATCTCATAGTTTCATTGCTTGAATTTGGCTCGATTCATTCAAGGAATTTTAAGATCGAAAATATGTAAGTTATGGTAAACATCTTCTAAACATATTTGCAACAGTCTCTATCAATTTTGTTAGAAATAATTCTTAAAACTTTTACACAAACTGGATATCTCAAAACATATTCTCTGTGTTTGAACTCCATTTACTTACATGATGTATAACAAAACAAGTGAGTAAGTTTCAGAAGGTGAAAAATATAAAAGGGGAACAAGACAAAATCTGAAAGAGAGCATAAAAACAATACAATGAAGAGAAACATATAAGAGGAATCAAAACAAAAGAAGAACGTACTCCAAAGAAACTTCCTCTGGTATTTGTTTTTGATGTGTAAACTCCTGTAACTAACGGGTGTTTCGAAAGTTTCTATATAGACGCTGTTCCTCAATATGTTTCAAAACTTAACACACCGCAGTCCAGTGATATATAAACAGATAAGATAGATTATATGGATGGACGATTGGACGGATAGTTAATAAGTAATTAAGTACATAAAAACTAAAGAAACATCATACTCTAAAAAAGATCATTAGAAAGAATGTGGAAAAGTACAAACGAAGAGAAAACTTTTGATGACTAACTTTGAGAACGGTTGGTTTGTTGGTGTACCTCAGTGATTAATTGTGATTGCAGGTGATAGTACCTGCAGGCTGGCTCGGCATTGGTGTCTCAGGTTCAAAGTCCATTCACGTCATCTTTTCTGGTCCGGATGGCTGTCTCGGTAGATTGTTACTTTGGTTAGGATTATATCATGGAGAGACAAGAATCTTTGCTTATCGTAGGTAAGCAGTAAGAGAGATCTCAAGACGAGGATATAACTGGTGATAAAAATGACAATCCTGCCAATGTACCTAACTCTGTTATATTTCCTTATTCACTTTCAATAATCATATGCATATATTAAAATTGTTTCTGACCAGAAGGTCCAACGTTTACCGATTTCGCGTAATTTAAAAGTACACTACTTACCTTTAGTGTTAATTCCGTGCCGGAACTTCTTAAGACACCATACTTTTCTATTTCTTCGTGACGTCACTTAATTGAGACTGGAGTCACTCTACGGCACGCGGACCACAATTACTTTTGCGCTAATGTGCTTCCTCAACGGCGTGGATTTTACGGAACGAAGCTTTAAAAGTGAAGACTGACTTTAACGATTTCTATAGTACGATATGTACATTCCGAGCATAATTTCAACGTCTTTTTTCCCGATTGGCTATATTTTCTCGCCGCTGAAATTGCCAGTCTACCATTTTAAAATATTCTTACTGCTTTTTATTGCTACATCACATAAGCCCCGTATCAAATGAGTGGGATCTTCCCTCAGTATGCGAAATTTCTACTACGCTTCTCCTAATCATTTACTCAGAACATATTACAGTAACACAATAGATTTTACCACTTGCTGAAATACGAAGAAGTTTCTCGTCTTGTCTTACAGCTTCCAAAGACTGTTTTAAGCTTTCGTAAACGATAACGCCAGGAAACGTTTTCACATAGGTGAATATTTTCTACATATAAAATTCACAATTGTCGAGTTATAGTTTTGCAATGAAACATACTTACACATAAATATGATCCCTATAATTTACCTTACAAAATTATGTGCAAGATGAAGTACAGTCTAACATTCACGTGACTCTCTGTCTACTTTTTCACTTCTTCTCCATATATGTAATAAGTAGAGATACTGTCGCATTTCAACTAATCCCCCAGGGACCTACTGCGGTAAGTACGGGAATTGGCGATCTAGGGGTCCCAAGCCACCCTGACACTCTCGATGTGGATTCCTCTTAGTTGTGAGGGGTCAGAAAAAACACCCACGCACGTGTAGGCCGTGCGTGGAGACCCGTGTCGGTGGAAAGGTTTATGCTGGTGATTGAGGGATGCGCACCTGAGCTCGTTCCAGTCTTCTTCTGAATTCGGGAGGGTGCGCATTTCCAATACACTACTTTGGTTTCTGCTTCGCCTAAACGGGAGGTTAGGGACTAACCCGCCCCTAATCAATAGGCCAGGACTAGGTACTGCACCGAATTCCAGGGTGAGTGGGACGACAAGCCCGCTATATCCCCTGTGTAGCCCTGTCATCCCAGTGGGATGAACCTTGTTGGGCTCCGTGGTGTGTGGAGAGCACTGGGGGATGAAACTCATTCCATTTCTTATGGCATACCTTAACAAAAAACGTGGAAAGTAAATAGCTGAGTCTTGTAGTCCTCACTACTTAGTTATTTGTAGAACTGAGGAAGGTCGAAAGTTTACTATCATGAACCCGTTCATTATTCAGAAGGGTTTAGATAACATTGCTGGTCCTGTAAAGTCATGTACTCGATCTTGCAATGGCACGCTCCTGGTCGAAGCAGCTTCTCCGACACAGGCTGCAAAAGTCTTGAAAGCCAATAAGCTTGCGAGCTATCTGGTGCGCGTTGAATTAGATAGGACTGTGAACTCCTCGCGTGGTGTTGTATGCAGCAGCGCATTGGACCGTAGGTATGTTCAATGAGAAGATTTAGGAAAACTTGGCGGAACAAAGTGTGACTAATGTATATCGAGTTCACCGCAAAGAACGAGGTGAACTAGTGCCCACTCGTACCCTGTTTCTTACCTTTGACCGGGTAGATCTCCCGCAAAGGATTAAGGCAGGCTATGAAGCTATTGAAGTGAGGCAGTATATACCCAATCCACTGAGGTGTTATAAATGCCAGCACTTTGGCCACACAAGTGATTCCTGTAACGGAGTTGCTACTTGCGTTGACTGCGGGGAAGTCAAACATGATAAAGCTTGTACTTCACCTGCAACATGTGTTAACTGCAGCGCCAATCATTCATCTAACTCCAGAGAATGTCCGCGTTTTATGGAGAAAAAGGCGATCCAAGAGATCCGGGTAAGAGAGAGAGAGAGTGTGTCCTTCTTGGAAGACCAGAAACTCTTGCGTGTTCGTCAGCCTTCTGTCCCTGGGACCGTTTCTTATAGTGCAGTTGCAACCAAGCCGGTACCTAGACATGAAATCGCAACACAAACCAGCGACATAAACGGGGCAGTAATATCTGAAAGATCAATTACACCAAGATCACAGCCAAAGCAACAAACACCAGCACGAATAATAGTGAGCGCGCCCACCAAGTCCAGTCATAAGAAGAAGGATTCAGCCGTCACCAGCGAACCTATCTACATCAAGAACATGTGAACCGGTAATTTATAATGTATCGCCAAGGAAATTTAAGACCTCGTATGACAGAACTAACTTCCTTAAGGAAAACAGTAAGACCAGTGAAAGGAAAGCTATCCAGCACAAAAGTTCGCGAACATCTCCTCCGTCAACAATATCTAAGGAATCATCTAGAGAGGACGCCGGTCGCAGTTTCCGATCGTCTCGAGAGACTCGATTCGAAGCTGCCAGTATGGAAGCCGTCCTCCTCCATTGAGGATGTGGAGCGGGTAGATCCTGTCCTCAGTGCCCAAACGACAGTGAGGAAAAGGTAGGAAAAACCTGCTGAAAGTGCTAGCCCTGCTCCAAAGTAAAGGAACAAAATGATTCGACCACCACTGGGCAGGTAGCCTTTGTCATGGCAAGTTGATATTGGAAGTGGTAATTTTTATGCCTTTTGGTGTTTTATTGGAAATTATAGCTTTTTATTGCTTTTTTTTACCCATTTGGGCTTATTTATTTTATTGCCATTTTGTTTTGATCTGTTTTTTTTTTTTTTTTTTTTTTAATTTTGATTAATTTCTATCTGGCTATTGCCATGAATTAGTTTTTGTAAGGACGCTGAGGACCAAGCAGTTGAGTGCCCTTATATACAAATCATCTTCATCAGCATTTCAACTAACATTTCTGCACCTAGATTTCACCGGAAATATATGTTTTTAAGTCCGTTAATTCAAAAACAAAAGCACTGATTTTATAAAAAAAAAATGTTCACCTGTGTGTCTTTGACCAGCACAGTACAACTAAATGTCGGGAATGAACACCAAAACTTTCACTTAAGATTCCAAAGTTGTGAGACGAAGATGAACTAGAAGTACTTTTAGTTATTATTAAGTTCCTTAATAGAGGTTTTGTAGTTTTGATGGAAATTAAGTATTTTTAATGTATCTGTTTTTCACAAAATATAGTGTAATATTCCGGTTTACACCCTTACTTGCAACAATATGTATATCATCTTTTGGGGAATCTCCTCAGAAGTCCCCTTAAATTTGAATTACTTTTCTATAAATGATAAACTGTAAGAGACAGGTATGCAAAATCATACTACACCTAGTGAGAACACATAATTTATGTAAAATTCAGTTTTTTGGAGTTAACCATTTCCGAGATATCCTTTGTTGCGATTTGAATTTTCAAAGTCCTCTACAGTTCTCACATATAATTTATTTCTTTTCTTATTTCTTGGCCGTACAAAGAGAACAGAATGTCACATAACGACCAGTTCTTTAACAAAATGAATATCGCTTGAAGTCAATTGTCCAATTGCATTGTAACTGCAAGGAAATAAGTAACCCATTTCTACAAAAAGTTTATCTCGATTAACAGGAAGTACATAAAAAAATAAATGTTTGTAAGCATACTTTGCATAAGAATAGGTAGGAAAAGTCATCTGACTGTAACGTCAGATTGTTTAATAATATGGTGTAGCATTGTATACGTTTTTAATTAAATATAAACATGAGCCATCATTTTAACCGACAGAGTATTTAGACCACGCGAATAACAACTCATATTGCCTGTAATACTTTTGTTCAGTTTTATCATTTGTAATTTACTGACTAGAGCAACGCTCGTGACGAGGGGCCTCCTATCTAAACAAATACCTCACATATAAATCATTAGGCGTTCTGTGTTTTGCGTTTGAAACTCTCAGAGAATTTCCATAATCCGGACCGCTAACTCTCGACATTAAAATACTCTGATTTAGCAGTTCAGAGTTCCCCACATATTATCTCGCTCTCTGCCTTTAAAGCGCCACTCACAGAAAATGGCCGCTTTTGTTTCCGCCTCTTTTTTATGCTTTTCATATCTGTACTTCTTATTTTAGTGGTTCCACGGGGACATTGCATCCCTTTTCGTTTGTTTTTAGTCAATCTGGCACACGGGATCGTAAGTCATCATCTCAACCTCAACTCAGGAACTGTTTAATGAACCATTTTGTTTCTAATTTACGTCCTCCAACGTTAAGTTATACGGACGATGAATGAGTTAATGTTAAAATGGCTCAGGATTCTTAAAATTTAGAGTTAGCTGACGTCCACCTTTCAGGATAAGGGAAAGCCCGGAAAAAGACCTTATCCAGATAACTGACCAGATAACCGAGATCCGAACTAGGGATCTCTTGAACGTGAGGCAGACACGCTACCGCCTACGCTACAGGGGCGGGATAATTAATCCTCATACTTCATTTGCGAGAGCACCTCTACAGGCTGACGTTGCAAGGCATTGCAAGGAAGGTTTCTCTAACGGAGGAGATAAAAATTGACATGTATTGTTTCAATTCACCGCTCAAACTGGTCTTGATTTTTCCGTGCTTTTCCCTGATCGTTAGGCAAAAACTGGAGAGGTTTCTTCTCTCCTACAACTTCCTTCCCTTATTTTCTTCCAATGTGTCAGATTAATTCTAAGTTTCGAACAGTTCTAAGAGTTGCTTGCTCTAAGGCAGACATGTCAAGGACTTGTATACACGGTAGCGTGCCAAAAGACAATCAGAACCTCTCCAGTGTAGGAATCTTTCTGCTAGTTTGACCTCCCCGCACAAGCCAGTGCATCAACAAGTGCGTACTATTTTGATCCGAGCTCGGAAAGAATTTTTGTGTCTAAACTTAATGTGTCTACGAAACAAGTTCTACACAATTAAAGTTATCAGAAATAATTTAAATTTTCAATGTAGCAAAGTGTGAATAGCGTTAACATATGACACAAAATTCCGAATAGCATCCTATATGCTATATGTTCTATACTATATTATTATTCTTCTTTCCATTTACACAGCATTTATACCTTTTATTAACCTAGTTTTTCGTTTTGTTTTAATGTTCAACTAGAGAAGCAGTTTATTATTTCAAAAAATATTCTCTGAAATAGCGCTCAAAGAACTAAATATGTATTTTTGCACTATGTAACTGATATTCCATACTTACCGTTATTGTTGCTATGCATCGTAAGTTGACATTCCGCCTGCAATCTAATCCTTGTTTCACATGACCTAATGAGCTCTCATTGACTACTGTCGTGATATATATGTGCGGTAAAAATGAGTTCGTTATTTAACATGAACATATGTCTTAATATGTTCAAAGAGAATTGTGAAATGTATATTTTCACAACCGTATGAATTAAAAATATTAGGCAACAAAGATAATTCTGTAAGCATGCTTACAAGAGATCTGGAGGAAGATCCTTTGAGTCAAACCTGCCTCTCGGTATGAATGACGATAGCAGGTGCGTTATCGGTATTGGCGACATATTTGTTTAAATACGTTTATCGCTGACCTTGCTTTGAACTGGATTTATCATACACTGCACCACCTACGGCGCCGAGAGCATTAGCCAATTAGACTAAAGGGGAATACAGTAAAACGCGAAGGGATACATCTCAGTTGGGCAAGTTTATATGAAACAACCGTAGTTCTTATGAAAACAAAATAACTCTCAGACTGAGTATACCAAAAGCACTAGTGTGGTAAATAAAAACATTTATTTCGAAATATTGATTGTGATATTACAATTTGAACAATTATAGAATGCAACTGTACCATCTCCATTCCCGCTCTTTACATCTAAACTTGTTTTATATATTTCTCCAGAAGAGGACAGTCTTGCTGTCTCTGCTAAAATTCCTTCACTACCGTTCTCTCTTACAAAATCTTGTCAGCAAACTTCATTTTACTTCGCAAAGAATTCTGCACATAACCCTCTGCCATAATCAGAATGAAACCCTCAGTCAAACTCGTGTTACACTTTTCAAAAATATAATATGGCGTCATGACCAACAACATGTATTATTTCTCCATAGCAACACATATAGGCGATGTAACATGTATCTTCAATTATATTTATTAATATTTCAGTTAATATTTTAATTACTAAAATTCAGATTGATATAAATACATATAGTGTAAAAATAGTATGCAATAAACGTGTAGTAAGAACATAGTAACGGAATCTTGGCGCAAACGCCTCGTTTTTTACAACCTTTTCTCGTTCCATATAAAGTAATTACCACATTAGTATCGCAATATACTTTTGTGTAATAGAATAGAATACTTTAAGACATTCATATCCAATAGAAATGTCTGAAGAAGGAAGTTCTTCACTGGAAGCTCACGTAAATACAAACAAATAAGTGGTATTACGTTCACCATTCCCTGTATCGTTCGACAATGCAACAGCTGAGTTTCTTAGAGGGGATGGGTTCGAGTCAAGTCAAAATAGATACACCGTCATACGCTCACAAAGTACAAAATTAATATTCAATGTGTTACAGTTTTTGTAAAGAAAGGAAGCTTAAATGTCTAATTATCACATTAAATACTGCTATCGCAACGAACTGTACATAATATGGTGAACGAACTCTACATAATATAGTGAACTAACCCTACATAATATAGTGAACTAACCGTAATAATAATAATAATAATAATAATAATAATAATAATAATAATAATAATAATAATAATAATAATAATAATAATAATAATAATAATAATAATAATAATAATAATAATAATAATAATAATAATAATAATAATAATAATAATAATAATAATAATAATAATAATAATAATAATAATAATAATAATAATAATAATAATAATAATAATAATAATAATAATAATAATAATAATAATAATAATAATAATAATAATAATAATAATAATAATAATAATAATAATAATAATAATAATAATAATAATAATAATAATAATAATAATAATAATAATAATAATAATAATAATAATAATAATAATAATAATAATAATAATAATAATAATAATAATAAATTTCTTTATTGCCGGTGTACTTCAAATTACAAGTTATAAGCATGGTCAGGTCACTATTTACAATTACATTATAGTGCAAGTATTACAATAGAGTTATTAATTACAATCACATTATACTGCAATTATTACAATATAGTTAGTTATTAATTTCAATTACATTATAGTGCAAGTATTACAATACAGTTATTAATTACAAACTATTGCACACACACACACCTTTGCTTAGAATTCTTCCAGTCTATACAGAGGCTTATTTACAAGATATTGCTTTAGCTTGGCCTTAAAGGAGTTAATTCGTAAAGTTTTAAATTCTATTGGAAGTTTATTATATAAAGTGGCTCCTATATTTAATGGATCTTTGTCAGAAAACTTGTTTGTGTGTACTGATCTATATACATTACTCTGATCTCTTGTATTGTGCTTGTGCACCTCACAATGTCTTGGGATGTCTTTGGATCCATGTATTAAAAGTAGTACATGATATACATACAGTGACAGAACTGTGAGAATTTCATTTTTAATAAATAACTCTCTGCATGGATGGTCATATCTTACATCTGAAATTATCCTTATACACTTTTTTTGCAATGTTAACACTCTATTTATATGCACTCTTGCAGCACCATCCCAGAGTTCTATACCATACAGCAAATGAGGATATATTACACCATAATAAATTGTGCGTAATATACTTAGGTTTTTGTATCTAGAGAAGTATCTTAATAGATATCCTCCTTTACTGATGTTATTACAGACTTGATCAATATGTTTGTCCCATGTTAGGTGTTTGTCGAATATTATGCCCAGAAAAGAGGTCTGATCGCTTTCAGCAATATGCTCATTACCTACTTTGGTTATTAACTGTTCACTTTGTCTGTGAGAAAGGGTAAAATTTAATATTTTAGTTTACTTATATTGCATCCTAACTTGTTGGAATTGAGATAGCTCAGCAGCTGTGCTGCGTCCACTTTTATTTTTATAGCGAGATCATCTATTGATGTATGCCAACATAACACAGTTGTGTCATCAGCATAAGATAACAATTTTGAGTTTAAGATACTAGGAATATCATTAATATATAATATAAAAAGCAAAGGCCCAAGTACCGAACCCTGCGGGACTCCATATTGCACAATTCCCTCCTTTGAATTATACATGCGTTTGCAATTACCATTATAACTTGGAATTTCTGTACACTGCCCTCGATCTGTTAAATAGGATGAAATTAATTGTTCTGCCAATCCTCTTATTCCATAGTTGTTCAGCTTCAGCAGTAATATTTGGTGATCAACGCAGTCGAAAGCTTTCGTAAGGTCCAGGAAAATACCAGCTACTTTATTCTTATCTTCTAGTCTGGTTATAATATCTCTAAGAAATTCAGTTGTAGCAGTTACAGTTGAGCGGTTCTTTCGAAAACCATGCTGTGTAGATCTAACAACGTTATTGTCAGCTAGAAACTTATTTAGCCTAACTAGCAATACTTATTCAAACAGCTTGGCCAATTTGGATGTTAACGTGATTGGACGATAATTTGTTACTTGGGTTTTATCTCCTTTTTTGAATATAGGGCGCACTATACTTGTTTTCAAACAGTTTGGAAACTCCCCATTTGCTATAGAGTAATTTATCAAATGTACCAGTGGCATTGTTATTTCTTGTTTACATTGTTTTAGACATTTAGGTGTTATACCATCCCAACCACTAGATTGCTTGTTATCGAATTTATTAATAATTTCTATTATTTCCTTTTCATCAGTTGGTTTTAAATATACGCTATCTCTTTACACGTTGTCCTTTATTGTTAATTGGCAAAACATTGTTTGGTTTGGGAGTTCTTGTTGCTGTAACATTTAAAAAGTGTTCATTAAGAATACTACATATAGCATCTGGATTTTTTTCAATTTTACATGATTATTTATTACAATATTTTCATGCTTTTTTGGTTTTAATTTTACCTTATTTATGATATTCCAGGCACCCTTAGTAATATTATTGCAAGCATCTAGTTGTTGTTTATATTGCAAAGTTTGGATTTCTACTAAATATCTACGAAAATCCTCTTTCGCTTTTTTGTATTTATTTTTATAATGTTCCCAACCTGTTGATTTGTACCATTCATATGCATCCTTCATTCTATTTCTCAAGTGCACTCCCTCAGCTTTTAGCTTTACCTTTGTACTTTTACAAGCATTCTCCCTTTTTTTAATAATTGGACACGCTTCATTAAAATGTATGTTAAAAGTATCATAAAAATTTTCCCACTTTGAGTTAACTCCTTCCATTGAGTACATCATCTGCCATGTTTCATGTTCTAATGCATGTTTGAGTTTAGTAACATTTTCATCATTTGTATTGCGGTAGCTAACAAACCTATTTTGTTCAATTGTATTGGCAGTGATATCTATTTGAATGATTTGTGCATAATGATCTGATAGATGATAGTTACCAACTTCTGATGAATACCCAGTTTTTATGTTGATAAATATATGATCAATAATAGTAGAAGAGTGGGATATAACCCTAGTTGGAGTGCTTATCACATCTTTTAGATCATATGTTTTTAAGCAGTCCATTAAATGTACATAATCCCTATTTTCAGTGGCTGAGTTAATATTTATGTCACCTAATACAATCAAATTTACATTGGACTACAGTACACTATTTAGTACACCATCAAAGGATTCAATAAAGTTTGTCACTGAAGTGCCTGGAGATCTGTACACTCCTAGAATTACATAGGTACATTCATTACAACATATCTTAATAACAGCCAATTCCATAACCATCTCAATGCTCATATTACAAATCTTAGGCATTTCCTTGTATATGACTCCATTTTTGGCATATATGGCCACACCCCCACCCTTGTGATTTTTTCTGCAGAATCTGCTTTCTAGATTATAGTTTTTAATTTTGTACATATTTACATTATTTTCCACTAGACTATGTTCAGTTAGAATTGCTAATGCGGATTAACTTCATTCAAAACTAACTCTACACTATGTACTTTATTACTGATGTGTTGTACATTTTGATGCAATAATTTAATTCCCTCATTCGCATGTAGTGGCATACTAGAGTGTGGTATTACAAAGGGACAATTTATGCTAGGAGATATTCTATTTGTTATTGTCTCACCTGATTTTAATCTACCGCTGTAATTTGAACCTAGTTTTTTGATTCAATATGTTGTATCACCCTATTCAGTAGTCTACCAAATTTCTCAGTTCCCTTTCTGTTTAAATGCAAACCATCCCACCCAATATCATCCTCCCCGATGCATTACCATATACAAATATGCAGTTATTTTTTGGCATACCCAGTCTAGTGTAGAGTTCACAGCGTCCACATATCGTAAGTCCTGGTCTCTTCTGCGTAACACTCCACTAACACACACTTTTGCCTTGGGATATAAATCCTTTGTCACTGCCACGATGTGATCCATTTTGTCCATGATTTCTTCTGGGGAACTGGATGAATTTAGATTATTTGTACCTGAATGTAATATTTCAATATCCGGGTCATCTCTGTTTTCTTGTAGCTTCCTTTCAAGGTGCTGTATTCTGGATCCAGGATAGCAGTACACTATGGCGTCAGCTTCTATGTATTTCCCAACATGTCGCACCATGGAGTCCCCCATTATTATCGCTGTTTTTCTTTCATACAAAACAGCAGGAGGGGCGTCCTTACCTTCTGAAACACTTTTTACTTCACTTTCATTATATTGGAGGTTAGGTTCTTGCGTACTCTGTTGCAGCGGTAAATATTTTTTTTTTTTTTTTTTTTTTAGCAGCATTTTACTGACCACTTGCGTCTGTCTGACTGAGGTTCTTTTATTTGTAGTATGCCCCTTTTTGTTTTCCTGTACAGCGGTCCAGTGGTTTGATCCGTTTTCATTGCTACGATCCATAGGCACGTTTTCATATTTCTGGTCTGCATTTTCCCGTGTGTTTACCAATATAGTTATCTCGTTTTTTAAGCTGCTATTTTCTTCCCTTAACCTATACCTCTCTTCATTAGCTTTATCCAGGTCCTTTTTTAAAATTCCACATAATATAGTGAACAAACTGTACATAATATAGTGAACGAACTGTACATAATATAGTGAACAAACTGTACATAATATAGTGAACGAACTATACATAATATAGTGAACGAGAGAAAAACTTTCAACGTCTGTAAATGTTGCCCACATCCAAAAAGATTCGAACTCGATGTGGATTGTGTGCAGAACTTTTCTCGAGTTTTACGAACAAAGAAGAGAAATTCCTACAGTGCTTAAGCTCATGAATGTTGTTAAAGAACAGATCGTTTTGAATGTAGAGGGACACTTTCCGAAGAATATTTAAAGGTATAGGATATGTTTTCGAAAGTGCAAAAATAGGCAGCTTGTTACGTGCGCTGTGCTGATGTTTGGACTGTATTCCCGCCTTCTCTGGCCTCTCTAAACCAAGCCATACTACAGCAGTGACCTCCCATAACATGCTGTTGTCACGAGCTCTACCCGAAAGTCCGAAGACTCCGGCTTCTATCTACCTGGGAGCGATGGAAAACTCCGAGGTTCTTTCCTTGGGGCAATACCTTGAGTCTAACGCCCCCCCCCCCCCCCCATCGACAGCAACGTCAAGATAGGTGGAAGTAAATACACCACTTACGCGCGTCAACCCCGCAGGGAAGACTACCGGATAACCTCGGTGGGGCCACCTGGTGATCTAGCACACCTTCTACTAGCTCTGCAGGCTAGTTCCCGGGACGTTTTAGGCAACCCTGTATCCCCTCCGGGCGGCCGAAGCCTGGCCGGAGATACCCGATCTCTCGCGGGTGTCGGGAACACACTTCTCCCTCGAGTCCAACCCAATCCGAACAACTCCCATTCAGGGAGGGGCTCGAATGTTCGGCCTGAGGTTCCTCTGGTAACGTCAGAGGTACCACGAGTGCCTAAGGGTCCGCAGCGCTCCAGCACAGCAGCTGAAAGGGACGAATCCCCTCCCCTACGGGACACCTCCCATAACAATTGCATTCATTAGTGTGATATATAACACAACATTCCCAAAAACATCTTCCAAATCTGACTTGAAACAAAGTCTATTTATTGTAAGCTGATCGTGCCATGTACCAGGTGTATTAACCTTGACATCCCTTCTCTAAGGAAGGAATATTCCCTAGAGTTGGCTTATTCTTTTCATCTCTCTCGGAAACCAAAGTTTTTCGAGCCAGGAGATATTAGAGACCTCTGTGAGTCACTTGGCCTGTAACCTCGTGTGGTTGTTTTACTTCATCCCTTCCTCCTTAGGTAGTGATACCGCAATAGGTCTCAGGTAGGTAGCAGTGCACCCTTCTTGTGTAACCTACAAACTAAGGAACTGAAAATGGCCTTAAAAATGTTAAGCTTAGATACATGTTTCAATTTTACCTAAAACATAGATGTGCAAACTATTCAGAAATTATGTAAACAATGAACGTTTGTGTAGAAGGATTTGAAAATATAATAATGATAAATTTTTTTAAGCTCTAGGGTGTCCTATAAGTCCTGTACCTCAGATACAAAAATGTGTGTCCTGATGGCCAGCTATTACAACTTTGTCTATCAGGAGCTCAAAATAAAGGATAGCAGTAGCGCAATTTTTTTTAAAAAAAAGTGTTGCATTCATATGAATATCTCTACTCACCTGTAAACAGACTCTTTTACAAACCTTATTCTTCCACTCATTTCTTGGTCATCGAAATAACCTTTTATTACACTACGCATTTCATTGTAGGCTGAACCAGATCGCTATATGATAGTTTAAACATTTCAAAATGTTTGTATGACCTCAAGGAAAAACACAAAAAGGTTCCAAACTAATAAGAAATAATATTCTGGAAATGATCAACACTATAAACATATTTCACATAATTACGTGGTTTAGCAAGCTTTACACTTCTTTAGTAAGATTTTGTATGTCTCACGATTTCAGTTATACAGGTCATCCAGAATGAAAGGACATCCGAGGACATTCTTAAAAATTTAAGATATGCACTTCATTTGGCATGAAAATATTTTAAACCTGCGTTTTTAATGCATATCATTAGAGTTCGTTTTGATAAAAATGAAAATTTAGAAAAAAAGTTTTCAAGTAAACAGTAATATGTGGTGGAGAGGTTTTTCTTTTAATCTTAGTGTCCCATTCTTGAAAGAACCTAACCGATTTTTCGGTTTTAATTATATGTTCACAGACAACATATGTTTTTTTCTAAAAATTGTTTTGTTGGATTCACACATTTTCATCGGCATCAAATTTTAGGTTCGAATACACAATTGCTGTACATCTTGTTAGTATGTAGTAAAAACTACAAATCGGATGTGTTGCACTCACAGACTTTCTCTATTCACTCCTCTATGAGCTGTGTATTTTCTTCTGTCTTTTTCTAGTGAGGAAGTTACATTATACGTTTATATTTCTTTGTAGATATGAAAAAGTTTTAGGAGTTTGAATAGGTAGTCGAATTCTTAAAAAGGATGTCCACCTGAGTTTGTTTGCAAATTCCAAGTTCTTTGCACTACCTTGAAGAAAATACATACTCCAAACCAACAAAAATATCTCACACCACTTATATATTTATATTACTTGTTAATATTTAATGAGATCATACAATAAAGCTCCAGATTTTAATCGCTGGTCTTGTCTTAAGATGTTTATATATAGTTACGGTTTTAAAATTAATTTTCGTAATGAGTATTGCCAATCTTGGGTGGTCTGCCTATCCTGAGGCAATAATTCACAAGACACGTAATGTAAATGTTGTTTTACCGTTCTGATTTCTTTACGATCTCTTGCAGATGAAGTCCACTGCGCAGATAAATCTCACAAGTCCCAGGAAATGTAGTTAACATAAATCTGATGAATTTACTACCAACTACGTAACAAGTGAATGCTGTAACAGCGGTACCAACTTCTTTGTTCTCTTGAAGGCAAACTGGGGCAATAAACTCCAATATTTTCATATCAGTGTCTTTAAATCTTTTCATGTAGTATTTACAGAGTAAAAAACAACAATAATAATAAAATAATAATAATAATAATAATAATAATAATAATAATAATAATAATAATAATAATAATAATAATAATAATAATAATAATAATAATAATAATAATAATAATAATAATAATAATAATAATAATAATAATAATAATAATAATAATAATAATAATAATAATAATAATAATAATAATAATAATAATAATAATAATAATAATAATAATAATAATAATAATAATAATAATAATAATAATAATAATAATAATAATAATAATAATAATAATAATAATAATAATAATAATAATAATAATAATAATAATAATAATAATAATAATAATAATAATAATAATAATAATAATAATAATAATAATAATAATAATAATAATAATAATAATAATAATAATAATAATAATAATAATAATAATAATAATAATAATAATAATAATAATAATAATAATAATAATAATAATAATAATAATAATAATAATAATAATAATAATAATAATAATAATAATAATAATAATAATAATAATAATAATAATAATAATAATAATAATAATAATAATAATAATAATAATAATAATAATAATAATACTCAAGTTTTAATAAATATCAGTTACCTATCTCTGTTATCGATCTGGAACGTGGCACAGTTTGTTGGAGCGTGGAGCCCTTGTTCTCCACTACCCGGTGCAGTCCATTTCTTATGGGTGAGACTTTAATTCTGGGTATAAGACCAAAGCCTTAGTAAAAATGCGAGGAGCTGCGATAGGTAGCCAACATTGCGACTGGAGATTGCTGATATTGCGGCTTCACTTCTCCATATCGGTTGGATACAGAGGTCAGCGGGGTAAGTCAGCGTGAGGTCGGCAGCATGTTACAGTTCTAGAACTTTCAGGAAGCTAGTGAGGTATTATTATTAATAATTATTGTTGTTGTTACTATTAACCCTGTTCTTACCTACAAGGAAAAATGAAATAAAACTATATTGACAAATATCTATCTGATTAACATCTCTTGCTATTCTAATTATTTTGTTTATAAACATTATTCCTCTATAAAGTTCATGTTAATAAAGATAAACATTATCTTAGTGTAGATACAAGGGAATGCAGTAGACTTCAAATGATAGTCGAATGTTTTAAACAACTGTACGATATGTGATGTCTTTGAAACTTCATTCAGTTTGTATGAGTAAGAGGAAACAAAAAACGAATGACTTCCAATTGAAAATATAAGTTTTGAAAAATTTAAACTAGTGAAATGAATATCTCAGAAACTGTTAATTCCAAAAGAAGTGTATAACATAAATTATTTATCTTATGGAAGTACGTTTATTGTAAGATTTTGTCTATATCTTACGATTTACTAGTACAGAAGTCATACAGAAGGATGAGCACTTCCCAGAAAATTTCCAGACGATTTAAGATATACCTTTCATCTGTCGTTAAAATATCTTAAACAATCAAAATCGTTAGCTTTAGGAAAGTTAAAAATTTTAACATTTTCCCAGTTAAGATTTTGTTTCCAATGAGAAGATCTGAACTTAAACACAAGAAAAAAATATTTGTATAAAATATCTCTGTAAGGAGGAAAAGAAAGAATGCATTGTTTCTTGGATGTTTGCTGCTGTTTATCAGATGCTGTTTTGTTAACACCCACTAACTGCACCTCACTGACCTCTAGTGGCCATAGCTGGAGTTATTTCTTACCATATATGCTTCTAGCATTAAACTGTCTGAATTCCTAACAGAATATTTATTACAATGTACACGCGTTCCCTTGCACATAAATCTGCAATGCACTGTCTTCTCGGACAAAAAGGCATATCTACTTATCTACCTTATGGGGAAGAACAAATGCATTATCCCTATGATATTTTTCCTCCACCGTTGGATGGAAGATAAAGGTTTCATTTCCGGGCGAGAAATTCTAGAATATTTGCAATGTGAACAATTCTTTCATTCGTCTTTTGTCTTCATCTCTTTTCGCTGCTGTGTGAAAACGAGGGGTGGACGAGATGAAATCCGCGTTATGCTCTGATCCACAGCTGAAAAAAAACTGGAAAATGTCGATTTTAGATGCGTTTGTCCGTGTAGAACACTTCTTATCGTCTCTCGCGCAATTATCAGAATGACATAGGTAGAAAACAGAGAGGTAGGCTAGCAGTGTCCAGGAGGGAAGGATGAAGAAGAGAACCTAAGGGCGATCCGGATGTCTAGGTTGACTGTCACGGAGTTCCAAAACTCTAAAATAGATGACAAGGTAGCGGGAAACGGTGGACTGCAAAGCCGTGGTATGAGAAAGAACCTGACAAAAGCAGATTATAATCAGAATCACGACCTCCCAAATCAAACTCATTTGGTGCTAACATGAAATAACTACAGGGAAAGACTTTATACATATAGAAATTTTAAAAACGTTTAGTTTTGCAGTTTTCTGAGACTAACCCGTCTCTGTATAGCAGGTGGTAGCGCGTTTGCCTGACGTTCAAGAGGTCCCGAGTTTGAATCTCGGTCAGGGTGAGTTATCTGGATAAGGTTTTAGCAGGGGTTTATCCTTAGAGATGAATGTCAGATAACTCAAAGCTCTATGGACTCTAACCTCATTTGAACATCATTTTATTCATCGTCCGGTATAACCTTTGAGTTTATAAATAGTTTCTATTTTTAATTTACGACCTCCAGCATTATCATATCGGACGACGAGTGATATGTGTGAAATGATGCTCAAAAGGGTGCAGTGTCATAGAGATTAGAGTTACCCGACATTCATCTTTCAGGATACTGGAAAACCCCAGAAAATACTTTATATATATAGTTAGAAATACGAACACGGGATCTCTAAAAAGTGAGGCAGACTTGCTGCCACCACACCACAGTGGCAGGCTAACATTTTAAATTAAAGGACGTTAAACAACATGCTCAATAAAGATTACTCACCACGAAATACCATCTGTTAGGCAAATATTTAATTGTTTTTCATTATTTTTGAAATAAATTGCATGTACTTTGATTAAATTACATTTTTAAGATATTTTCGCAACGTGCACAATGAAGTTCTCAGAAAATCTTTTCACGCTGGATGAAGTTTGCTTAGTTGGTGAACTATAAGAGACTCGTAAAATCATAATATACATAAAATGCAGATCTTATTAAAGCAAACATTTTTTGAGTGAACTATATCCATGATATTCCAGGTTTTAATTTTCAAATATGCATATCTATATCGAATGGGAAGTACATATTCGTTGTTACCCTCCTTGTTTTGAAATTTCAAAATCCGTCAATGAACTACCAGCTCTTACAGTATTTGTGATCGTTTCTCTACTTCATACTACCATTATATGTAAAAGGAAGTATATAACTAGCGAGCCATATATTTATCTCGATTACCAAGAAGTAGGCAGATGAATAACCTTTTTTCGTAGCTTGTACTCAGTGTAACACACCCAGTTTTGTGTGTATTCTAGATGTACCGAAGTCCGTTATTTCTGAAAGGTTGCTGCGTTGAAGTTGCCGAGATATATTTTTATCATCAAGTAAGTGGTTCTTTAAGAGCGGAGTCATATCAAAGAAAAATGTGCGAGGAAGCATCTGAACATTTGCATACAATAAGGAAGACCTTATAACCCTGGCCATTACTCACGCTTTATCAGCAGGAGTTACATCTCTACGTGTGCATTAGCTCAGGACCCGCGGGCCAGCATCTGCTACTTTCCTTAGCGCCATACAACATCCTAGTGTTTACTTCTATTTGATTGGTGCATTACAGCAAATCCAAACGTTTTCATGTATGTTGACATGACTTTTTGATGTTTTTGTTAGCTTTACTTATTGTAAAACAAAGAATTGACAATTACACAAAATTGTTATCATGGAAGAGAAACTCCAAATAGCTCGTATTTCAATAAATATTAGAAACACAAAATATTAAATTGGTTCATTCTACTCAGCACCCGAAATCAAGCTTACAGCTTCTCACCTTTGGGCTATAGCACATGAAATGAGCACACACTATATTCTTGGTGGAGACTTCAATAGTAAACACCCAAGATGGGGCTCGAACCTTGGAAATCCAAGAGGACGTATCCTTCATGATGTAGCACTCCAGCTTTCCATTGAATTCGTACATCCTTTAGAACCAACCTTTTATTCTCCAGCTGCATATATGCCTGACGAATTAGATTTCTTTATTGGTAAAAATATTAAAGAATATTGCTCCGTTCCTGTGGTGCTTACACACGAGCTTAGCTCACACCATTTTCCAGTAGACACCTTATACCAGCAACAACTCAATCAAAAATTTGATGAAATATTCTTTCGACTGGAAATAACGTCCATCACTAATTTGAAAGTAGCATTAAAAACTGTCTCCTGTCATTAAACGCCAGTGACGGCTCATTGTGGAAAATAATCACAATTCTGAATAAACAAATCGGAGGAACACGGTCATTACTAATAAACAAAAAATAGTACGCTTCTCAAAAAGAAAAAGGCTTTTGTGTTTTATGAAATATTACAAGAACAGTTCAAACCAAATGCTAGTTCTGATGCACAGTTCTCAAGGCAGGTAAATGAATTAGTATTCAGTCCATTGCAACTGTCTCCTGAAATATTTAATGTCACTCCAGCTCAAGTTCTAAATGCAATAAACAGAATTATTTTAAACAGTATTTAAAATTAAGTGTAACTTGTTCCGAAAATAAATACATTGATTATTTCCTTTGTTATAGTTCTCAAGAACAGCGTATACGAATATATTACTACATATAATATAGCCACCAAATTAAAAAACAATATATTTATTATTATTATTATTATTATTATTATTATTATTATTATTATTATTATTATTATTATTATTATTATTATTATTATTATTATTATTATTATTATTATTATTATTATTATTATTATTATTATTATTATTATTATTATTATTATTATTATTATTATTATTATTATTATTATTATTATTATTATTATTATTATTATTATTATTATTATTATTATTATTATTATTATTATTATTATTATTATTATTATTATTATTATTATTATTATTATTATTATTGTTGTTGTTGTTGTTGTTGTTGTTGTTGTTGTTGTTGTTGTTGTTGTTGTTGTTGTTGTTGTTGTTGTCGTCGTCGTCGTCGTCGTCGTCGTCGTCGTCGTCGTCATCATCATCATCATCATCATCATCATCATCATCATCATCATCATCATCATCATCATCATCATTATTATTATTATTATTATTATTATTATTATTATTATTATTATTATTATTATTATTATTATTATTATTATTATTATTATTATTATTATTATTATTGTTGTTGTTGTTGTTGTTGTTGCTGCTGGGTAGATTTCTTAAACGCAGGATTATACGCTACTTTTACATTCATCGTCTCCCGCCTCCTGTGGTCGCTGGAGGAGAATCTTTTGTGTTGATTAGCAGGTAAACCTGACTTTTTCTCTCACCAGGCTAATCTAACCGATCATAGACATTTGTTCCCCTTGCCTCTCCAAACCCCTCATCCATCGGAATACTTTTGCACGCCTGTGTACAAGATGTATGACAGTAAGGAAAGACGACAATCTGGGGCTCGACTCTATAGCGTAGGTGGTAGCGTGTCGGCCTCACACTTAAGAGTCCCAAGTTCGAACTTAGCTGAGTTATCTGGATAACGTTTTTACCGGAGATTTCCCTTATCCTGAAAGATGAATGTCTGGCTACCTTAAGTTCTATGGTCTCTGGACTCATTTGAGTATTTCATTCATCATCCAATTTGACATAAATTTGGAGGACGTAAATTTAAAAAAGAAAGGACAATCTGGAGAACCTTATATGAACATCTTGTGTATCCACATTGATTTCAACAAGGATTAATTGTGCCGCACTTTGAGTCAAGATCGTCATCCAATGAACGTAGTTTTTATAAATTGGTCTGCTATTTCTCTGGAATCGAATGTTTACATGGGACGCATACTGTATGGAACGCGGGTTAGGACAAGCATCGAAGCAGCTTATGCGTTGTATTCATATGATTTTCTCTACATATTCTGCAACACACTATTCTTTTTCTTCTATCATCTTTGCATTAATCGAGATAGACATTTTTAAAACTGGCCTAATTTGATATTTCCTGACTCAATTTGATATTTCCTTGTAGGTACAGTGGAAATATGAGAATACTGTAGATTTAGACGACAGTCATATATCCTTTTAGACTTGGTCACTATGAGATGTTTCGTAATTTTATTCTCTTTGCATGGCACAGAGAAAGAAAAACAAGTAACAGCTTCTCGTTTGAGAAATGTATCAGAAAAGTTAAACAAATAACAGGAGTATCTAGAAAATGGTTATTGATACACAAAAAAGCTATCATCCTGAAAAAAAACTAAATTTCAACTTTAAATGGAGACTGTATACCGACCTGTGTAACTTACAATTTACTACTCATACAAAATACACAAAAGTCATGGAGAAAATGAAGAGAATTTGATTGACAGGCCTTTCTCGAAATTTCAAGATATATACTTTATTTATGCGACAAATTTCGTGGTATTATTATCAAAATTGTTAGTCGTTTTTAAGAAAATTAAAAACAATGAAAACCTCTCCATACTAAGGATAATTTAGAATGTCGCCTCCTTGAAGTAACTAACTATAGGTACCAAGATTGGCAAGTATCTGATCATTTGCCTTTAAATTAAACCTGTCAAGGAGTAGAGGATGTTTGGAACAGTTGGTGGAATGAATGGCGGAGGAAATGTTGACGCCACTTTGTCCGCCAAGAATCCTACATACGGACGTCTGGGATTGAGCCCAAATCGCCTTCGGTAAATGAGTCCTATCTAGTAACTTGACTACTTTTATTTTATTACTTTTTTTAGTTTACGTCCTCCAACATTAAGATACATCGGACGATGAATGATGCTCAAATGAGTCTATGGTTCATAGAGCGCAGTTACCAGACATTCATTTTCAGGGTAAGGGAAAACCCCGGTAAAAACTTATACAAGTAACTCACCCTGTCCGAGATTCGAACTTGGAACCTACTCCACGTGAGGCAAGCACGTTACAGAGGCGTGCATAATTCACCAGAAACACATACACATGGAGATTTTCCTAAAAATACATTAAGACACAGGAGTGCTCAAAACGTGTGTTTCCACTGAAAATTAGGAATTAAACTTCTGGGTGTAATGCAAAATCTCTTCCACAGATACTTATTAGAGAAAACATTAGGTCTCTTAAAATTCGAGCAATGTCATAGAAGCACATACACAAAATGTTCGAGAAATTTAGACGCACGTGTAACACCTGGTGGCAAAAGACAAAACACGTTTCAGTAAATTAGCAACTTGAGATACAAATGGATTTTGAAAGGAGCGTTGTCCAGTTTAACGAGGTAATTTACACAACACAGAAAACCTTTTATGCCAACAAGATCAACTGAACTTGCTTTACAAGCTTAATGAAAGTTTATTTCTGATCGTTTAAAATTAAAGGCCTTGTTAAATCAGTGATTAAAAACCAGTTCCTTCCTTACATCAAGATTTTATTTGTGTCTTAGGTAAAAGGAATTATACACATTCTAACGGTTTTTGTACAAATTAAACGTTTGTTTTTGGCATTTTGTGGTGGAATAAAGTTATTACGTTATAGCTTTTACGTGGTTACGGTATTACTTTCTCCACGTTACACTCAGAACGGTTAACACTTATATTTCATCAGAAACGCATGTTTTGAGAATATTTAAATAATAAAAATAAAATCAGAAAAAAGTCATGTGTGTATGTGAACACGTAACTTAAAACCGAAATGTCAGTTAAATACCAAAATTTGTATTTCATTTCAGCATCTTCCAAGGATGGCATATGAAAATGTTCAAGCAAATTCATTCCCTCCTCCCAGTATTACATTTCTTCTTCTTCTTCTTCTTCTTCTTCTTCTTTGACTGTCCTCTTATACCACTAAGTGTTGTAGTTCCTCTTAACGGGTTTAGGAACGGAATCTCTGGATCAATTAGAGAGAATATCCAGGAGGGGTGATCAGCCCGATGTCTGGTATGAGAGAGAGGGACATGGATGTCAATGAGAGCGAAATGAAATGATCGGAAAGATGCTGATGGAGCAATTGGCGGAATGCTGGCGGTCGAAACTGGTGGACCCGGAGTAAAACCACCCAGCGTCATGT